>VZRX01000306.1:48032-74864 GCA_013398075.1 Notiomystis cincta | reverse complement strand
TTTTTTTTATGTGGAAGTTACAGAAATTTGGAAAAAATGGCTGTGGTAACTGCTGGCCTGCAGGATAAATATCCCCAGTGGATGCTTACAGAGAGCCAGGAGGAAGCTTCTTTGGGGCACAAAAGGGTAGGCCGTGGCTCAGGGGTGCTTTGCAGGCTGCACAATAACCCAGCTTGCAGAATGTGCTTCTAGTTAGGCTCTGATGCTCCTGCTGCTCACTCAGGAAGGTGGGTTCTGCATCAGCAAGGATGGGGGATTTCTCATCCATGTAATTGGAGAGCTCCAAATGCCTTCGAGTTGTGGGCTGGCAGGGGAGTTGGTTCTGGGAAGGCCCTTCCAGTGTCCTTCATGTGTTAAATATTCCAGGAGGTTTAGCAGCTCAGGTGTGTCAGGTGAATTAAGCATTCCTCAATTTCTGATGTCCCATTAGTGTTGCTGTGTCCTTGGATTTTTCCCCCCTCTGTGTATAAGCAGTTCAGTATCAAAATGTCCATGAGAAGGGGCCATCCCAGTAACACCTAAAAAGGCTTCAGCACTTAGAAAATGAATTAATGAGGGGAAAAGCAGAGGATTCAGTTCAGCAGCTTTTATTCCACCAAGTGAGAGTAAATGATTAGTTGATTAGCAATTGGTTGGCAGCTTGGATGTTAAAAATTATCAGGGGAAACAAAAATAACTTCCTTTTTGTTCACTGAGTGCTCAGAGTTCAGCAGAGGAGTTCGGGCAGGAGCTCAAATGTTTTGCTAGAGGGGGAGAGCCTGGCTGGGATGGGTGTCTCTGGTGAGGACAAGTGTGGGGGTAGCCAGCTCTCTCCCAAATCTTGTTTGCCAGAAGGCTGGTGTTCAGAAGAGTGTTCTGGAGGATGGGCTGCCCTTCCTGGAGTTCTGTGGCTCTGTTGTTTATAGCTACGAAGCCAGTGACTGTTCCCTTCTCTCAGAAGACATCAGGTAACAGCTCACATTTGGTGCTTTTTCTTCCTTTCTTTTTTGAAGGGACTCAGCTCCTGGGAATAGTTTCCCTTTCGGCCTTGTTGGTGGGAGGTGCTGTTGCTGAACCTTTTAGTCCCTCAAAGCAGAAGCTGGGAAGCTCCAATGCAAGTTGGTTGCCTGTCACAGTGTGGATAATTCCATGAGCTTCAGGGACTTCATGGGGAAGTGTTAATTCCTAGCTTGGGGCTGTGTGTTCAAAGTAAATTCGTGGTGCAAATGTGTTACTATTTTGCCCTTTTTTTGTTTAGCACAGCTTACTCTGCTGGGGGAAAAATCTGTGCTAAACTTCCAGTGCTGTGGGATAAATAAAGGACAATCTTTCAAGGGATCATGGAGTGAATCAAGAAGAAGCTTTCAAGGGAATAAAAACTATTCCATGATCTTTTGCCCCTGGCTGTCCTTGAGGCCTGTGTGGCCAAGTTTTAATAGTGGGGGACTAAAGGCCCTGTCCCTGTTGTGGTGCTGAGGGGGAAGAGGTGGGAAATTTGGGAGTCCAGTTGAGCCAGGGAAGAAGGGAGTCATGTGGGAAAGGTGTTTTAAGGTTGTTTTATTTCCCATTATCCTCCTCTGATTTGACTGGTAGTAAATCAGCTCATTTTGATGTGTTTGCTTTGCCCCTGAGTGGCCTCTCCACGTCCTCCTCTGCACCCACAGCCTGCAGCTATTTCTGAATAGTGTGCCACTATTTGCCAGCAGATCTGCAGAGGTCTGGAGCACTTCACCTGGCTCTGCCTGTCAGCACAGAGCGGTCTGTGCTGTAAAGTGCTTTGTGCGCTTTGCACGTGTGGAACGAAGAGAACCACAGGCTGTGCACCTTGCAGGTTGCTGTAAGGAGCTTTAGCTGCTGGTAGGGCAGCAGATCAATGGGAGGGGTTTGTTCCTTTCCAGGCAGAGTTTGTCAGACGGGGCTGCTGTTGGGTTTGACATCGAATGGCCACGATCCTACGCGAAAGGGAGGATGGCCAAAACCGCTGTAATCCAGATGTGTGTCTCTGAGGACAAGTGTTACCTGTTCCACATCTCCTCCATGGCAGGTACTGGGCTTCCTCTCCTGCTTAGGGCATGAACTGCCCACTCTTGCTTGTGGCTAAGTTTGAACTTAAGCCTTAGGCAATGGCTAATATCTCCTGGGACGATAAAAATCTATCCTTTTTCTCCCCTTTTCCACCTAAAATAAAGGGATTTGTTCTTTGAGTGATGCCTATGTATTAAGCCAATCTTAGCTTGCCACGTGTGATTGAAAACAGGTTGTGGGTTCTGAACAGGCTTACTTGTGTCTTACTTGGGGATTATTTTTCTCTCTAGGAGTGAATATTTTATTCATTTTTTTATTCTGTCTAGGAGTGAATATTTTATAATGTTAAAAATTTAACTCCCTGCTCCTGTAATGAGTTTTCTCTTTAGTGCCAAAATAAACAATGAACCTAAATAGAGCAGGCTGTGGTTTTTTTTTGTGGTTTGGGGTTTTGGTTTTTTTTTTTTAACTTGGCTTCAACAAAAAGCCTCAAAAATGATGGCTCTTGTGCTGTTTATTCCCAATACCTGCATTAGCTGACATCAGTTTTGGGAAGGAATACTGGGTACCTGGTGTGATGCAGCTGTGGGGAGAGAAGGGGGTGTGCTTAGCAGAGGCTGAATTCATTATGGATGTGAATAAAAGCTTCCAAATAGGGAAAATAGGGATGAGGGAAGGAGATGGCAATTTTATAACCTTTGGTTTAAAATGTTAGATTGAAACTATGCCTGTGAGAGGTTTCTGATTTCCCTGGGGGGCTCATGCTGAGGTATAATAGCGATAATTTTAATGTTGGTGTTCAATCCTTTGTCATTTAGAGCAAATGGGGTGGAAAATTTAATTGCTGGAGGCTATTCCGTCAGGGAGGCACAAAGGAAAATGATGTGAGGAGAGGAAGCTGAGGGAGGAAGGGCCATAAAGAGCTGAAATGCTTTTGATTCTGGCAGAAGAGATGTTTGTGTGCCAGTGCCGAGCGTGGCTGCACGTGGGCTGCTGTGTTACAGCAAAAGGTGGCCTTTCCTTCTGGAGGGTTTCCCAAAATGCCTGTTCCTGCCAGTGGGAGATGCACTTTGAACAGAGTCACTTGTGCAGGAACCAGAGCCAAATTCTGCTTCTTCTGGCAATATATTTGATCTGCAGAAATGCTGGCCAGGTTACGGTAAAGAGCAGTAGGTCTCAGCAAAAAAACTTTCTCCTGCAGGAGGAATTGAGAGTTCTTGGACTGTGCATAAATGACAAAACCACGTTTATTTATTTATTGGGAATATTGTTAATAATTTTCCATTTCTTAGTATTTTTAATTTCCTTACAGATTTCTTGAAACGTGACCTCTTTCTAAGATTGCAGCTTCTGCACAGTCTTCAACTTAGACTTTTTGGGGTTTTTTTTAGTCATTTTTCTAGGAATCAGGTGGTGGAAATGGGCCACGAGTCCTCCACTGGGACGTGCCCATCCTTGAAGGTTTTAATGATGATTTTCTCAGGTGAGAGTCCCTTGTACAGCGAGTCAGCTGCCTATGTCATAGGCTTTTCTTTGACTGAATTCCCTCTCCTTTGTAGAGGATTTTCCACATTTTGCTGTGGCTCACATGCTTTGGCAGTGCTCCACTTGGTCTGCATCTCACAGCACCAGGCTGCTACTGTTTGGGGGGTCCTTACTAGTTGTTTTTTAATGCTTTGGGTTGGATCTGCAGTTTCCCAGTCCACAACACAGCTGATTGTGTCTGTAGCTGCAAACATACCTGGGCAGTGGCAGTGGCAGCCATCAAAGGGCAGAGATAATTGTGCAAAAATAAAATCAGTGATGCCAAGTGTTTGTTGAAGAACATAAATACATATTGGAGGACTGAGAAAAGGTGATGTTTGAAATGAAAACGGGTAAGTCCCGTGTGTTTGCAGGTACTAGATTTGCACTTGAGGCTAATTCAGGGTATCCAGCTGTGGGGTCCTGAAGGTATGGATTTAAATGAGATGCTCTGAATTTTAAATGGGAGCAAACACACAGGGGAGGAAAAGGCTGTTATTGTTCAAGGATGAAGTGTCTGTGGCTGTTCCTCCTGTAGAAAACGAGATGAGAAAGCTGCCTGCTTTAATTCAGTCCTGTAAACTTGAAAATACCCTTTGATCCAGGATTGCTGTGCCATCAGTTTGGGAGAAGTCAAAATACAATACTCAGTATCTGTGTGCATCTTTGAACATTGTGGGTTTTTGCTTGCTGACAAGACTGACATGTTTGGGCTTGGCACAGCATCTGGTTGGTGAATTCTGTTTTCCAAATGCAGCCCAGCCTTAGCTCTGAGTGTGTCTCCAGAGAATCTGTGCTCCTGATGATTTCCCATGCTTATGGTTTAAACTGTTGCCCAGAAATGTGAAATAGCAAAAACTGTGAAGAAATGATGTGGAAAATAGTAAAATAATGTTTGATTTCGCGTAATGAGCATTGAATTTTGAGAATTGAAGTATCTTTTCCAGTGAGGGGTTGCCTTTTTGTTGTGTTATTTAACATTCAGAAAGACAAATAAGGTTTTGGGTTCTTTTTTTTTTTTTCACTTGGTTTGTTTTCAGGTGCAGGATGATTTGTGTATTTCAAGTATTTCCATCTTGCTTGTCTACGGATGATCCATCAAAACCAGTTGAAGTTTTCAGTCATTCCAGAGAGAAGTCACATAAACAGAGGGACTTTGGTGGCTTTCCCTTTAAAAGCACAGGGTTTTGCACATGGCCTTTGTTGCTTGGATTTTGTCATTTCCATTAGACTTTCTGGCATCTTCCAGTATTTAGTTTCTTATGTTTGGGCTTAATCTATTTTAGGTTTTCCCAAGGGACTCAAAAGGCTGCTGGAAGATGAAACAATTAAAAAGGTTGGCGTAGGAATTGAGGGAGATCAATGGAAGCTGATGAGTGACTTTGAAATCAAACTGAAGAGCTTTGTGGAGCTGGCTGACGTTGCTAATGAGAAAGTAAAACTTAAAACCTTTTTGTTGTGGGAGGGAATCTTGTTATGGTGCTGTGCAAAAGGAGGCTTCCTTGTCTTGATTGGAGTTCCATTCTAATAGCAAACGTGTTCTGTGGAATAAAGCAGAGATCTATTGTAACTTATTTAGAAACTATTTAAAACCACCTCTCAAAGCCTGCAGAACTAAATACTGTCTTTCAGTGAGCCAGTTTTTAATCAATGTTTGTCCCCTCTCAGGCCTGTTCACTTCTACTATTTACAAGATGTACCTTTTGAATTCAGCTGCAAGTGCTTTTCCTTTAATTCCTAGCGATGGAAATGGCCAGATCGTTCTGCTGGCAGTGGTGTCATTGTCCCAGTAATGGCTGAACCTCATAAACAGGGTCCAAGAAGGCAGCCCTGCTGCCATGGGTCACTGGCTGCTGGAGGGTGGCATCGAGGTTTCCCTGAAGTCCTCCCTGCAGAGATGTTTCTGCCCCACAGTCTGGAGCTGTAGAAATATCTCAATCCCTAGGATTCCCAAGTGTCACCTCAGCTCTGCTGTGGGTGCATTCTCCAGCACCTGTTGGAACCTGTTGTTTACAAGCTGTGCTGCATTGGGCACACCCTGAATTTCAGTTCTGTTTCAGAAATCATTGGATGCAGGAACACCTGTGCTCTCTTTTTAGGGAAGGGAGCCAAAGGTTCATTGCCTTCCAAATCGTTCTTATTTCTAGCACATCCCTTAAAGCTTTTCTTTCTGTATGCACCAGGCTTTTCCTTACCTGGGCTTGGTCTCTCCACGCATTTCTCATTCCTTCTGTGATGCAGCACCAGGATTTGGAGCTGTACGACCCACTTTCCCTTCCTAGTGGATTGGGAATGGAACAAATTAACTGTTTTGCTCAAGCAATAAGAGGAGCTGTTACTTCTCAAATTGGGAGTTTCCTCAGTCACCCTCTTTTTTTTTTTTTTTTTTTATCCCATCTTTCAACACAGGGTAATTTGTTATGATGATGAGCAATGTGATCTCTGATAGCAGCTTAAAAGTCTTCTGCTAAAGAGAAAACAAACCAAAAATAAACTTGAAAGAGAACAAAAGAACAGGATTATATATAATGGCACAATGGGAGGGGAAGGGCTGGGGGAGCCTAAAAAGAACAGTTGGGAGGGATTTTTTTTTATACCAGATTAAAGGCAATGAGCTGGTAATGCTGCACGGCTGCTGTTCAGCTCCATGATTGGAGCTGTTTTCCAAGCTGGAATAGCAGCAGGATGTGCCCATGAGGCCTGGATCCCTGGGCTCTGAAGCAAAGTTTCCCAAACTGGCTCTCGAGACAATAATGTGCAGCCACTGTGATTGACAAGGGCTTGCAAAGGCAGTTGGAAGCAGCAGCGTGGTTTTTGGAGACTTGGGATGAGCTGCTTCCCAACACTTAGAATAGTGGTTAGTGTGGGCTAGAGATGTGCTCTTCTGCTTTGTGCTTGACTTCAGCCTGGCAAAAGATGTCCAACACTCAGGCAGGCTTTAATATTCCTGTGTTTTTATTAGGTAAATCCCTGGTGTTTGATACTGAGTTTTTCTAATTAGAAAGGCAAATAATAGAAAAATCCTGGAGGAGAGAGAGGTTGCTGTTTAAGTCTAGGGGTTTTATTTTATCAACCCAGAGGTTGTTTTGTACAGTTACTTCATATTTTTGATAGTGTGACAGCACTGAGAAGAGCTTTGGAAAACTAAGTATGTTTTGACTAACCAGAGCTCTTTGCTTCTAAAAACACTTTGCTCTTTCTGGGGAGGTGCAGGTGCTTTCCCTTTTAAACAAATCCTCTGCTTTTTGTGTTTTGTCTGGTTTTTTTTCCCCAGCTGAAGTGTAAGGAGACATGGAGTCTAAATGGCCTGGTGAAGCACCTTTTTGGCAGGCAGCTGTTGAAGGATCAGTCTGTCCGCTGCAGCAACTGGGGAAAGTTTCCACTCGGTGAGGAGCAGAAGCTCTATGCAGCCACAGATGCCTATGTATGTACCTCAAGGGATCACCATTCCAACCTCTGGGAATAAATCTCTTCTCCAGTGTGCTCTTAGCTGCTGGTTATTCCTTTATTCCATTGTCTGCAGGCAGGTGTTCACTGTAGCTTGTTACTGCTTTTGGATGCATTTCTTTCTGGTTTTGTCATCTTTCTTAGCTGCTAATGAGCCCAAATCCTGTCAAATATACTGGGTGAGGTGAAATTCAAAAGCAGCTTGAAAGAAACACAGCCTTCACTGGTGCCTAATGCAGGAGAACCACAATATGGATATCAGGAAGAGTTCAGTGGCAAATGAGTTTGGTGGTTCTCTAGACATCCCTGTTTTTTCAGTATTTTGGGTGAAGTTTGGGTTATCTGCAGTTGTGTGAAGGGTTTTACCAATATGCTACTGGGCACCACCTGCTTCCTGAGTGAAAATCATTCCTTATGGCAGGAAAAATAAATCCTTTCAGGTTCTAATTTTTAGGCATAGAGGAAGGGAAGTGGGACAGTGGTTTCTTTTCTGACTTGTAGTTTAGTTAAAACTTCAGCTGTGGAGAGTTTAGCACCTGCAAAGATCGAAACTGGTAAGGAAAATATTTTAAATTTTTTGTGCCTGGTTCAGTTTTTGTAGCCCTTTTTTTCCAGGCAGTGCATCTTTCCCACTATGCTCTGTTCACCTGGCCTGCCTTTTAGAGCCTCCCAGGAAAACATGAGGGAGTACCTTGTTTCTTTTTCAACACGTGTAGCCTAATTAGCACATTGCAGGCTTTAGGCTGTATTTTTCTGTTAGAACTCATTATTCATACCAAGGGAGATACTAAACACACTGAATCCATCTTGGTAGGTTTGTAGCTCTTCTCCTGGAGCACTGCATGAAATCTGAATGAGGTGAGCAGATGGTGGGACTGGGAGCTGAGTACTGGGAGCTTTCTGTGTGCAGTGAGCTTGCTGAGATTAACCACTCTGGGATCTGTGAAAGACCATCCATTCCAGAGGGAGTCCCAAGTCAGCATTTGGCCCCTAGTGCAGCATTCTGTAACATGTAACCTGATCCTGATGGACAATGGAGTCCAGGTAGTGATTACAATGATGTGAGCTGTATTCTAGTTTGGAATTCTGCTGGTCACACTGTATTGGTGCCATGCTTTGCCTGATTAACTCTTTTTTTGGTTGTAGTTTTTCCTCTGTGGAGTACTGAGTACTAATTATTTCCTTTCTCTCCTAGGCTGGCTACATTGTTTATGAAAAACTAAAAAACATGAATGAGAGTGACTGGAAATTACTTAGTGTAAGGAAAGGTAAGTTGTCCATCCAGGCATAAGGACTTTATTCCATGTACAATTGCATATTCTATTTCCCAACAGGTATTTTAGTGTATTCAGGTTTATTTGGCTTGTCGATGATTAGAGATGACTTGCAGAGGGAGCAGACAGTAAAAGCTCTTGGATGCCCAGGGTAACCATACTCTGACTGTTTTCCATGGTGATGTAGGAAGGCAGTCTGAGGATGTTTGTTTGTGTCTGTCTCTGCTGTACACAGAGATGGGAAGAATTCCCGCTGTCATTCCGGTTTGTTTATGGAAACACTTCGGTGAGTTCATTTCAGTGCTGCTGATGCAGGACAAATACCTAATTTAAGATGAAATAGGGCCACAAAACAAACCATATTAGAAAGTAATGTTTTAATTGAGGCATATAAATAGAACCCAAATGTTTTAGAGCAGCTTAGCGTTATTTACTTCATCAGAGGAGATTTTAAAATCTTAGTTTTTGTTCAGTTTTATGTTTCATAAAGAAGATATTACAGGTAGCTTAAGGCCCAAAAAAAAGGTGGTGAGGGGTTTGTTTCCTTTTTGTTTTGGCTGAATTTTACCTTCTATCCAATGCAAATGTGACAGTGCTATCCCCTTGATAGAAGATGCAGGATTTGGCCTTGGTTTAGTCAGCATATCTGTGTTAGCAGCTCTTTTCCAGGAGCTGGAGGGAAGCAGGGAGGGATCACTTTGTTGCAGTCCCATTGTGTACCTGTCTTCCTTGAGCATGTGTAATGGAAGAGATGCAGTGCTGAAATACTTGGAAGCTTGGCCTGATTCTCTGTGCTTGATTTTTTTAAGCCCTGGAAAATGCTGTCTTACCAGCTGTAGAGCTTGTAGGAATGCAGTTCCAGGAATGTGAATTATTTACATACAGCTGTTCGACCCCAATTACTGTGAAATAACCAATTGTTACACTTGTTACAGATGCCACGGCTGAGTGTGTGAAGGAGCGCTTGGCTTCTCTGGCTGAAGAGATAACAGACCTGGCTTCTCACATTCCTGACTCTTCTGGAGAACTGGAAAACTTCCAGAGGTCAGGTTTTTGCTGACTTGGCTCCACCTGCACAATCAGTGTTTGCTTTTGATCTCCGAGGTCCCACACAACAAAGTACTGTGTGTGAACAGATATCTGTTACCTGTTTATTGTTTTCCAAGAAAATGCTTTTTATTATATGTAGGAATATGTGTTTTCACTGGTCTAAGTGCAACAGATTTGACACTGAACTTGGCTGAATTTTGTTCTGAAGTGTAGTAACTGCCTCTATAATTTTGTTCTACCTTCCTTGATTTTACCTCCTAGGGCTGCAGAAATACTGGCTGAGATATCAGAGAATGTCAGTGCCTTAAAAACCACCCTGTTGGGCTCAGGTTCCCCTTCTGGACTGGAGAGGAGCTGTGGTGCAACTACAACACATTTTGAAGCCAAGTCAGCAAATGTCAAAACACAAAAAGCAGAGTGTGCTGAGCAACCTGAAGGTGACCTCAACATCTGCTCTGATACTATGCTGGCTGTCCTCTGGGAGGAAGAAATGAGTGGAGAGGAGGCACAGGGAGGTAAAACTGCTGTGGAAAATGGGGCTGCAGCAGCCAGAATTACAGACAAAGAGGACAGAGATGACTTCATGTCCCTGGACATTACTGAGCAAGAGCTCCAGGTCTTGGAATGTCAGGCTGCAAAGGAACTGGTCAATGAAGCTGCCCTCGAGGTAATGAGAAGCTGTTATGTTCTAATATTTCTTTCAGATATTTTGATTTTAATGGACAGGCCTCAGAGGCCAATGTTGAGCTTAATTATCTTTGGTAACAAGTTAAAGCATACAGAAAAGTGGCTTAAAGGAGGTACAGGAGGTTGTGGGTAAAATAGAAATATTACTTTGCTGCTGAGAGAATGTGTTGATTTTGTAGGAGGCATGTTCCACAGACAACGAACAAAATGTTTCCTCTGTCATTGAGAGTGATGAAGAGCTGGAAATGGAGATGCTGAAAGTGAGTGCCTCAGGGTTTATTTCTCAATTTTTTTTTCTAATAATGCTGCTCTGGGATCACGGTGGAGTGGAGCGCAGTTAAGGGGAGGGAATATGAGGCAAAACGGTGCTGCTTACAGAAGATGGGCAGAATAAACACATGGACACCTAAAGAATTCAATTTGCTGCTGTTAGACTGGATTATCATTTGCATCCTCTGGCATCTTTACTATACCAGCTTGGACTTGATCCATGGACTAGATTTAAGTTGTTATAACTGGATTAAAACTTGGTTCCCATATCATACTACCTGAGATAGGTATTTTATCTACCCTTCCATGCTCCAAAATAACTTTTTTTCTTCTTAATTTCTCAGTCTCTAAAAGATGTAGATGATTGTGAAGGAGTTTTACCTGAAGAAGAGTCCAGTAAAGCCAGGAAAACTCCTGACACAGAATTGAATGTAGCACTAGATGATGATGATGAAGATGAAAGCATTGAGGAAGAGGAGGAGGAATATTTTGGTATGTTTTTTTAAAAATTTTAGTGCATGTTGAAATAATTTTTTTAAAATCACTGTCTGTAGAAGCAGCCATGGAAGCACAATGACTTTCAGGAGTTGGTCTCTCAAACCAGGAGGATAAAGCTCATCTGGATTTCTAAGGGAGAACTTGGCCTGTGTGTCAAGATGAAAATACAAAGGCAAAAGAGAGGGAAGCTGTGCTGTGATCAGCTGGTGTCTGCTTAATGGGAGTAAAACTGATGTGGGGGTGTGGAGGCCCTGCAGAGCCGAGGCCACCTGCTCAGAACACAGCATGGGGAAGGTGACACCTCCCCTGCCTGCCTTCATTCTTCTCCTGTTGCTGCCTCATGGCAGAATTCTTAAGAAATTCTGCCTTGGGTGTGATTTTGACTTGCTTTGGTGTTGTCCCTGTGGAGAGAAATCAGATTGGGAAAAGAAGCTGAAATGTGAGGAGAAACACGCCTTGATTTGTTTGGATGAACTTGTTCCAGATGATGCAGTTATGCATTACAGTCCTATTGCTTTATCTCATTAATCAAGCCATATGTTCTCCTCAGGCAGGGTCTCTGAGGAGCCTCTTTGCTTTCTTGATCCTTCATTCTAGCCTGAAAATATCTTGTGTCTGATATCTCTCCTTTCACTGGCATTGCCCAAGTTCTAACTCCTGGGCATCATGAACCATGAGCAGACTGTTATTTGTGGAGACAGTGCTTTATCTTTTTAAGATTTAATCCCAAGTGAGTGTTTTCTCCCCTCTCCCACCAAAGATCCACTGCTGCCAGAACCTGGAGAAAGCCACATCACATGTCTGAAGGCCTCTTTTGGGCATTCTGCATTTAAACCGTGAGTATATTTTCCGTTAAAATGGACACTCCTGGGTATGTGTTCTTGCCCTTCTTTCAGGCTGGATGATGTTTTTATTCCTGGTTACTTGAAAAAATGCCAACAAACAAATCTAGGTCTTGTTCACAGTCTCTTGTGTTGAAGAGTGATCCATGAACAGTGTGAAATCTGCAGGTATTATTTGTGATCTGTGAGTGTCTGCATCAAGTGCTGCTTGCCTGAGTCCTGTTAGAGATCCCCACTCTGGCACTCCTGGCCCTGCCTGCAGTACTTGCACTGTCTGAATGGCTGCAGTGTGCAAAGACAACACTCTGAGGCAGCCTCAAGGGTCCCTTTAACCCACAATTCAACAGAATATGCAGTTTCATACAATTTACTTGTCGTGTGTGGTGGCAAAAATCAAGTATTCCCCTTTGTTTAATTTCAAGGATCCAGTGGAAAGTGATCAATTCTCTTTTGGAAGACAGAAGAGATAATCTTGTTGTCATGGCAACTGGTAAGTTACCATTGCATCCTAAGAAACAGCAAAAAGTCATTCTCTTTTTTGGGAAGAGCAGTAAAACAAACATGGCTTGGTTCTTTGGGCTCACCAAGGTGTTGAAATTGTCTGTTGCAGCTGCACAGAAAGCACAATGTCTCACTTCCACTTTTTTTCCTCTCTCAGGCTATGGAAAAAGCTTATGCTACCAATTTCCTCCTGTTTACACTGGATGCACAGGAGTTGTCGTCTGCCCTCTCATCTCCCTGATGGAGGACCAGGTGCTGCAGCTGAGGTAAGTAGGATGGTGGCAGTGACAGGCTGCTGCTGGATTCCCCATGGATTCACATGGATCGTGCCTGTGGTGTTTCAGGGTGTTTCACATTGCATCTTGGTGTACAGCAGGCTGTTTGTGTGTCAGCTGAGGAGCCTGTGTTTCTCAAGGAGCACACACAGCCTGTGTGAGCAGTCTCAGACCCCTGGATTTGCCATGTGGGTGAACCAGAGGCTGAGGTTGCAAAGGGTGGGTGCTGGCCCAGCCCTGGAACCCGAAGGCACTTATTTCTGGATTCAGCAGCCTTCTGAGTTCAGACCAAAGTGATGCAGGAGTTGTTTGAGGCTGTCAGAGTCATGTCAGAGTTCGGTAGGGCTTCCTCTGGGTCTGAGGAGTGACATCTGAACCAAGTAGAGCTGGAAGCTGTAGGCAACCCAGATCAAAGCTACAGCACAGGCTTTCAAGAGGGACAGTGTAGTAGGTCTCCTAACACCTGGCCTCTTCACTTCTTAAGAGATCTGAGGGGGGAAACTTGTGGGTGACACCAAATCACTCTGACATGAGCGGTTTTAGGCGTTGTCAGGATAAATCTCTTTGATTTTTAATATCTGATAATGCCTTCTCCACATGTATTCACTTCCTATTGTAAGAGCTATTCACTTCTAACACTTTTTCACTGAAGCTGTGGTACTCATGCTGAGTTGTCTAGTTCATTCTTGCCTTGTCCAACTTGGGAAGAACAGGTCTTTTGTGAAAGAGGGGATATGAAGATGTTTTGAAGTGAAGAACATCAATTATGTGTGGCATTTTCTGCTGCACGTCGTGGCTGTGTGCAGATGAACGGCTGGACAGCCTAAGCTCCTTGACTATTACTCAGCAGGGTGTCTGTGTGTTCAGCTGCTGCTTTGACTTTCCCACTGTTTTCCTCAGTGGAAGGGGTTTATTCACTGCCTTCCCAGTGGGTGATTCATTTCGAAGGCCGAGGAGGCTGATTTTCTCCAAGCTACAGCAGTGTGTCTGTCAGTCCAGCTGCAGTTTGGACTGAGCAGCTATGGAAACCAAGGGCTCTGAGACAATGCAGCAAATCACCAAGTTAAAGAGGTAAAATATGAATCGATTGAGCTGGTAATTGCTGTTAATTAAAAAGCAGACACCTGATTTAAAATTAGCAGATGCAGCATCGGTAGCTCACAGAAGATGGAACAAGGTAAAAAAATGTGGGCTAGCAAGGCTTACATCCACATGTGGGGAACTGCAGCAGTGAATAGTTAAAAGAAAATACATTCAGCATATTCTTTTGGGTGTTTTATTTGTGAACTTCTGCAAGGAAAAGGTCTTCCTTTCTGTGATTCCTACTAATCTAGCGTGTGTCTTGTGGAGGCAGCTGGAGTGGAAGAGCATTTGGGTAGCAGGAAGAGCCATGCACCACTCTTGCATTTTCAAAAGGTGTTTCACACAAAGATCCTTGAAGAAAGTAATCTCTGACCTCACAGCTTGAGTTTCCTTTAGAAACGCTGGCTCAGGCTGGAAGCTAAAGCTTGGAGAGCGAGTCTGTTCATGACTGCTTTTTTATTTCTGCAGAATGACAGGGATTACAGCTTGTTTCCTTGGTTCAGCTCAGTCACAACAGGTCAAGGATTCCATCAGAGGGTGAGTTTTAGCCAAGTTTTCTGGTACCCTGGGCTGTGACAGAGGGCTGCTGGAGGAGTAGGATGTATCCCTGCTCCATCGTCACTGAAACTCCTGGTTCTGACTCAGCCCTGGAACTTGCACTCAGGATATTGTTTGCATTCACCCAGGCTCTGTGTGTAGGAGGCCACAGCCACCCTCCTGTGCCTTCTAGCTGGGGAGATCAGGCTTGTTGACTCAGCTATGTTCTGATTTATATCTGATTTTAGTCAGGTTTTAGACCTATATCTGTCATCAACACAACAGTCCCTTCTTATTCTAAAGGCTGGCAAATCTGTCTGTCTTTTTGCTGTAATGCCTTGCTTTCCTGTGGTTCTGGAATGTTGTCTATTGCCTCCACTTAATTCCTCTTGCTCCCTATCAGAAACGTGCTGTTCTCGTATCGGTTTTCAATGCAGTCATGATTTTATTGAATTTAGTTGTTTGGAGTCTTCTCTTTTGTAACAGTGTATTTTTTTCTGGCCTTTCAGGGGTCAGTACAGAGTCATATACATGACTCCAGAGTTTTGTTCAGGGAACTTAGAGTTACTTCAGGATCTTGACCAAACTGTTGGTAAGTTGGGGATAAGGTTGTGAGCGAGTTGCCAGGCACCCTAAATTGATAATTATGTTTAAACTTTTTTGATATTTGAAGATGTTTCACTCATTTCTTGGTGAGAGTAGTGACATCATTTTTTCCCAGTCACCACCCAAGATCTTATCACTGATGAAAAAAATCATATGTGAGTGTTTGTCTGAGACAATCAGGCTTTGTGTTACAATCCAGAAAATACAACAAGTGACATCTGTAATTGTTATGTGTGACCATGATTGAGAAGCAGTGAGTGGGAAAAGGCTCTGTTGGACTAGTTTGAGGTTTTGATCCACATGAGGGATGTTGGATGTCTGGAGCTTGGGATCGGGGGGGAACGGGGGGGACGGGACAGGACACTGTAAAAGCTCTTGGGCCTTTTTTATGAAAGAGGACTTAAAGTTGGTGCAGCAGAAAGCATTCCAGGAACAAAAACTAAAGCACTTCTGGTGACTTCTCAGCAAAGCTGGAGCTTGTCTGTGCTGTGGTTTTGTGTCCCCCAGGTATCACCCTCATAGCTGTGGATGAAGCTCACTGCATCTCCGAGTGGGGCCACGACTTCAGGAGCTCCTTCAGAAACTTAGGCTTGTTAAAGAAGTCTCTGCCCTCGGTGAGGTTTGGCTGTGTTGGGTTTCTGATACAAGACAAGGGGTTTGTGTGATAGTGTGGAAGTATCAGCCTTCTAATGTCATGCCCTGGGTGTACTGACCATGCTGGTTTGGAGTTGGAGCAGTCCCTGTCAGTGATTGGGCTTTGTGGGTTTTCCCAGTGTTTAAACAAAGGATGTTCTGTACTTTGGCTACCAGAAACTTAGGAAATTTAAACTGCTTTGGATCCCTATGCTGAGGAAGATTATGTCCCTAAGCTTCTGATTCAATATTGGGAGATTTGTTTTACTTGACTGAGTCGCTTGTAGGAGGATGCAACTGATTTCTAGACACTCCTCAAGCAGTTATTGCATAAGCTCAAAAATTTAGGCCTGAACTTAACATGCTTTATTGGAAGTGTCATCCTATATTCCCTAAATTTAGCTAATCACATCAGTGAATTACTGTGGACTCGTGGAAGATAAATTCAGAATAAAACTTTGTATTTCAAGGGTTCTGAACCTGTCTGCTCTCTCAAGAGCTTTGGTCTAAAATGTTCAAGAAGCTCCATATTAACTATATTTTTCAAATGATTGAACTTATCTAATGATAAGTAAATTAAAGTGTGTTATTTACGTTCTATACCAGTTGACTCTTGAGGTTTTTTGACTTAAAAAAAAAATAATGAGAGGTCATGGATGTTATTCTCTTTCTCTTTGCAGGTCCCCATTATTGCTTTGACTGCAACTGCAAGCCCCTCGATTAGAGAGGACATAGTGAAATGCCTGAACCTGAGGAATCCCCAGGTCACCTGTACCAGTTTTGACAGACCTAACCTGTACCTGGAAGTTGGACAACAAAGTGGAGACATCTGTAGGGATTTGAAGCAGTTCCTAACTAGGAAAGGAAGGTAAGGATTTAAGCCTCGTTTTGATTGTTCAGATATCTATTTTGTACAGTTGGGTGGCTTTTTTTGTTCTGTATCTTTACATGTTGTTATTTTCAGCAGTTCTGTGTATGAGTTTGAAGGGCCCACTATCATTTACTGCCCTACAAGAAAGGCCACTGAGCAGCTGGCGCAGGCACTGAATAAACTCAACGTGGCCTGTGGCACCTACCATGCTGGGATGGGGAGCAAGCAGAGGAGAGACACCCACCACCGGTTCATGAGGGATGAAATTCAGGTATGTGGGAAAGGAAATTCTCTCGATCCTATTTAGAACTGCAGAAATTTTCGTAGAAGAAAATTTTGGAATATCAACCTGTGTTACCTGTGTCCTCCGTCTGCAATTCTGGGTGAAGAAATTGCTGGTCTGTGCTGACAGGAATAAGATTCCTGGCTTATCTTTCAAATTTCTGTAGTAATTCCTTTAAAAGTGCATGCTATCCAAGGAAAATGGTGGTAGCTGGAACAAGATCACAGCTTGTGTGAGCTGCTTCTCTCCTAGGCAGCAGAGATATCCTGGGTTCCTTTTTGTGACCTGTGTTGTGCCTGTTGAGAACAGCTACTTGAAAACACTCCTGCACTTGCCACAGCACATCACCCCCTCATGTTTGTAACCCTGTGGCTGTGCTCTGGCCAGTGTCAGCACGGTGGGTCTGAAGCTGTTTTAAGCCAGGCCGAACTTGGAGTCTGTGGCAGCAGGTTCACAGCAAGCTTGTGAGCGCTGGGCACTTTCTCGGGGATCACTTGCAGGCAGGTGGCTCCTGTTTTGCAGTGCGTTGTGGCCACGGTGGCGTTTGGAATGGGCATCAATAAGGCGGATATCCGGCTGGTTATCCACTACGGCGCCCCGAAGGAGATGGAGTCCTATTACCAGGAAATGGGGAGAGCCGGGCGCGACGGGCTTCCCGCTGCCTGCCACGTGCTCTGGGCTGCGGCAGACTTGCTCTGTAACAGGTAGCCCTTTTCTCCCTCCTCAGGGCCTTTTGCTGTGGGTCTCTGCACTTCAGGAGCCTGTGGGCTTGGAAGAACCTCTCTGTGTTCTACCCGCTTTGGGGTAGTGTTTAGAAGAATGAATGAAGTGCTCTCCTGAGTATGCCCCGTGCTCTGAGGTTCAAGGTGATGGACAAGCAGGCAGGCAGCTTGGGCCTGGTTTTAATAGGATATCTTTTCTAGTTCTTCCTGATGAATTAGAGAGCACTGTGTGGTGTATTTCATTTTTGGTGTGGGACAGGGGAGTAGTGGTCAGCACTTAAGGTTCTGCATTTTTTGCTCCTGTCTCAGACGCCTCTTGAACGAGATCCGCAACGAGGAGTTCCGGATGTACAAGCTGAAGATGTTGGCAAAGATGGAGAAGTACCTGGTGTCCAATAGCTGCAGGAGGAAGTGAGTGCTGGAACCTATTTTGTGCTTTGTCACTGCAGGCAGCTTTGATAAGAGCTGCTGTGACTTGGGTCACAGCTGGGGGTTGTAACCAGAAGGCATCTTGGACTCACAATGTGTTCTACAAGCACAGAACATTCTATTCTATATTTATAAGCAGTATCAAAAGTACAACCTTCAGCACGTTTATACGCTTCCTTAGTTGCTTTTTTTTTTTAAAATACTTTTTCTTTAGAGGAATCAAGGCTAAATAATTGGTTCCCCAGTGAATTAATTAATGATGCTGATTTCAACTCCATTTTCTGCAATAAATTTCATGTGTAAATTCTTGGTCTTCTATTGAATTCTTTTCATTCCCTTGGGTAGAATCATCCTGTCTCATTTTGAAGACAGACAACTCCGAAAGGTTTCCTCTGGCATCATGGGCACAGAAGAATGCTGTGATAATTGCAGGTCCAGGTAAGCTTTCTTCCCTGAAGGCTGATCCTAGAGGTTATGTTCTCTCAGACTGACTTACAGGGCAAATTATCTGAAAGAACTGACTTTCATGCATCTGATCTTGCAGCTGTTCAGCCTGAGGTTTATTTTTGAACATCTCTCTAACCTTTTCCTAATGGCTAGAACAAGCCATGATAAGCTCTAAGTTAGGCTGTGGGAAAGCCTGGAAACCAAGCAGGATCACAGTGTTCCTAAAAGGGATTTAGAGCAACATTCTGAAGCTGTGAAAAACACTTGTTTATCACTTTAAGCCCTGTTAGGTAATTAATCCCAAAAGACAATGCTTGCAAATGGTGTGCTGTACCAGGTGTCTAAGGCTAAATTGCCCCAGTGTCCAGGGAGCTGTTCTCCTGTGCTGACATGTGCTCTTTTAACCTCGCTAATAATCTCATGGATGTGCTGAGGGGGACTCAGGAGCCTGATAGGCACAGAGGTATGAGCAAAAACACCTTCCCCACTTCTGTACTTATAATGAAGCTTTCCCTGAAGTGAAGGATTCCTTGCTCTTGTTGGTAGCCTGATGCTCTCTGATCCCAGGCAAGATGTTAGGCCATGTTGCTTTCTGGAGAAGTGTTACCAATTTAGCCACTGAATTTCTGTATGTCAAGGATTAGGACATCTTTGCCTGGCCTCTCCTACAGGTAAAAGTAAAGAATCAAAAAGATCATAATTTCCCTCTCTGCAGTCACCTTGCTGTGCCAGTAAAGAGCCGGGTAGTGAATGTGTACTGCAGAACTGAAATCACTTGAAATAGATAATTTCCTTCTTCTCCTTAGAAGTGGTTTGTGACAGTAATTTTTCAATGGGTTCTTTCAGTCAGTATCAAATGCATTAACAAACTTTACATAGCCTTTAATGGAGTTGCTCTTTACTCTTGGTTTTCATTTTTCCTTTGTGTTCTTAAATAAATGGACAAAAGCTTTTAAGCGCAATTAAGGAAATGTTGCGCTGCCTAAACCGCTGCAAATATTTAGACACTGAATTCAAAAGATTGCTGAGACAGTGTTCTTAACAGCAGGTGTGGTGGAGAACCTACTGTTGGGTTGGGCAGTTGTCTGAGAAGTCACATTGATAGAAATATAAGTGTGTCTTGGAGTTACATTGATATAAATAATTAAAAATGTTTAAATGTATTGAACTAAGACTGGCATTAGAATCTTGAACTAAGACTGGCATTAGAGACTAAGTACAAGTCAATCACTTGTGGTTATTACTGGGTTGATAACATTTGGAAGAAAGGAGAGGGGACTCAATTTATTTGTGTTAAACTTGGCTTCCTTTGTGCCTTTCAGAGGCTCCTGCCCTGCAGTCCCCAGTGACTTCAACAGTGGTCTGCAGGACTTTGGGAAGCAAGCACACCAGCTGCTGTCTGCAGTGAGTGCCCTGGATGAGAAGTTTGGGATCAAAATGCCAATTCTGCTTCTTCGAGGGTCTGTAAGTGATGGTGCAACTCTTTGTGTGTTCTGAGGGGAGGGGCTGTGACGGGGTCCCTCTTGATTGATCTATCAATCAATTCTTGGATATATGTTCATGTCAATGTGTGTACACCACTTTTCTTAGAGAGATGGATGTTTGTATAGAGAGGCAGTCTTGACCTTGGGAAGCTGATGAGCTCCACTCCCCATACAACAAGAAAGATGATTGTCCTTTAATTTTTGATGAAAATGCATCATTTTGATTAGCTTGAAAGTAACAGCCTTTTCAGAATGAAGGATAAACATCTTGGCTCAATAATTAGTTGACTTATATTTGAATAAAGTAAGGGATAGGCTTCCACTGTAGCTTTGTGGTGCTGGCTGACTTGAAGTAATGAAGTGGGAAGTAGGGTACCAGAATGAATATAAATTAATTTCTGTACACCTTTAATTTTAATTATTTTGAAATACTAAGCAACAAACACACTGGAAATAAAATTAGAATAAGATCAAAATACTTTTTATGTTTACAAACGGAGGAGAAAAGTAATGACCTGTAGTACTTGATAAAACTGGGTGAATTATGTTCCTTGTTTAGCCTTTTAATAAAGTTCAGCTGCTGATTGTCACACAAGTGTATGTAGGCAAAAGTGAACTTGTCACAGCCTTGTCAGAAAGTGGATTAGGAGTGGAATAGGTTAGAGGAGGCTCCTCACATATGGGCTTTTGGTTTTATTTGTTTTACTTGAAGCTTTCCTGCACAAGGAGTAGACAAATCTGACAGATTTTTTTCAAAAATTTCAGTGTTCTCAACGCTTGCAAGACCGGTACCGGAGGCACCCCCTCTTTGGCTGTGGAAAGGAGTGGCCAGAGAACTGGTGGAAACTGCTCTGCCAGCAGCTGATAATGGAAGGGTTCCTCAAAGAAGTGTCAGCCTATAACAACAAGTTTGCAGTCATTTGTGTGCTCACCCAGAAGGTACTTCTGGTTGTGAAATGACCCACTGAGAGCTCCTCCCAAGTAATCCATAGCTAAGCTGTGTGGTTTATTTCTTACAGGGTAGAAATTGGCTGTCAAAAGCTGGGTCTGCCTCAAATCCAAGTCTTCTGTTACAGTCCAGTGAAGACCTTAATCTGCAGAGACCTTCTACCAGGTAATTGTAGCACATGTGCTCTCCTGAACACTTCTTTGCTAACATCAGATCTGTCTCTGAAACCTGCTTTTGGAGAAGGCAGCGTTGAACAGGAGGAGGCTTTGAGATCTGCAGTGTTCTGGTGTTTTTATGAAGAATCATGATTCTAATAATTAATCAATAACTTGATTTGCCAAATATATCCCTGTACCAACCTGAAATCAGTTTATTTAGCAAAATGTTATTTTTGGAAGGGCAGTGTCACTATATAATGGAATTAAGATATAATTAATTGCATTACAGCAGCAGACGTTCGTCTGTGCTCTCCAGGCAGCACTCCCTAGGCACAAAAGGAGCAACACAGTCACCAGGCAAGCAGGTCTGTACCACTACAACCCTCCTGCAGTGTGATCCATCCTTGCTCCTATTAAATAAAAAAAGCCCAACTTGCAAATATACCACAAATTAATATTTTATCAACAGCGAACTCAGAGAAAAGATGGTAAATCATATTTGTCTTGTTCTTTTTTTTTAATAGATATCTCTATATGACATGTTCTCATATGACAGAAAGAGTAACACTCCTCCAAGAAGCACTAACATACTTAACAGGTACAGTATGAAATTAAAACAGATTTACCTAATTTTGACTGTGTTAATGGGGACACTGCTTGTCAGGTGATCCTTAAAATGAGCCTTCTCTTGTGAAGTGGGTGTTTAATGCATTAAAAAAACCAAGTGTCTAAAACTTGCTGTAAACTGCATTATATTTCAAAATATATTGTATTAAAATATATTGTATTTACAAGATTTCACAGTTAACATCAGGAAGCATGGAGGGCTCTGCCTTTCCACACTCATCTGGATAAAACTGAGACCAAGTTGAGGTTCCCTCAGGTCGAAAGAAATCAAATAACCTCTTGCAGAAAACAGACCAAGTAATTTGTTTTCCTGGCTCATGTGCTGCTTCAGATTAAATGCCCCTTGTACTTCTTAGGGTATTCCTCCTTCAGGCCACCATTCTGCTGCTGGCAGATGTGACAGGAAGAGAGGCTGTGTCACTTGGGTGAATAGTTGCCACTGCAGCCGTGTGAAGACAGATTATTTTAGGGACAGTTAAAATCCAAATGAAGTTATTTTATGCTGTGCTTAGGAAAGGAGGCTCTTAGGCCAGCTTGTCTGCTTACAGATACTGCAGTGTAATCATGGCAGTCCAATCAAGGGTAAATGTCCCTGAGCCTGTGAGCCCATGGGCTGGGAGCTGTGCTAATTCCACTCACAGCACAACAGCTGTGTCCCTGTCACTGATGGGTTTAAGGTAATCAGTGTTGTTTGCCAGGATTAATGTTCTCAGCCATGGGCAAAAATGAAAAATGGGATGTCATAGGGGACAAGTGACTGTTAGAGCTTGTTTTTGTTCAAGATACAGGAATCCAGTATTGAGAGCTCTTTATGAGCTGGGTTGGTTTTTTCTCCCCAGACTCTCACAGGTACTATTTCATCTGCTTGAGCTTTGTCCAGTGACAGCCTGTTCTTAAGTTACAGCACCAGATCAGAGAAATTGTGGCATTAAGGATGGTGCTGGTTGTACCACCAGCACCTCCAGTCCTGCCTGGATGCAGAGCTGGCATGAGGCACTGTTGGAGCTGGCAAAATAAGTCGGGCTGCTGCTCTCCCACAGCCTTGAGCCAAGTCCCTGAATAAACTAATCTAAAACAAGGCTTGCTTCACACTTGATTTTTTGTTAGTGTTTCAGTGTCCTCACCGCTGAAATCTCCTTTGAAGCCGCAAGAGCCAGGCGTTTCATCCCGAGAAAAAGAACTAGAGGTAAGCTTTTCTGGGACAGGGAGGGTATCTCTGAATTGCAGTCAACCTGCAAACCACAGTTGTCCTGTGTTTGGGCAGCTGGCTTGGACAGCTCTTAAAATTACTGAGTTGTTTTGAATAGAAGTCCCAGAATAGGACATTAATACGTGGGAATGGATTAATGGATTGCAGGGGTTTTGTGTATTATTAGAAAGATTGGGGAAGTGAGAACTTTTGCTCCTTGTAACAATTATACCTATGAGAGATGTAGAGCTGCTTCTTGAGAATTTGGCTCCTTCCTTCCCAGGCTGCTCTGTATGGCAAGCTGCTGACTGCTAGACAGAAGGTAGCTAATGAGAAGGAAATTCCTCCAGCTGTCTTGGCAACCAACAAGATCCTGGTGGAGATGGCCCGGATAAGGTAAAGGCAGCACGCAGACGTGTCGTACAAACCGGGGAGCTTGCAAGCCAAGTCACAAATCCCTTTCCTGCTTCTGTTGGGAGAGTGGAGGCATCTCAAGTGCCTCCCCCAGCTACTAAAAGGCATTAGGCAGCAATATTTTGGGAGTGTCTGTGTTTTTGCATTCTTCATCCTAAACCAGGCCTACGTGTGTTGAGAACCTGAAGAAAATTGATGGTGTGTCTGAAGCCAAGTCCACCATATTGATGCCTCTCCTGGCTGAGATTAAGGACTTCTGCCAAGTAAATGGTTTGCAGGTATGATGAACTCAAGTGTCTTCTCCTTGAAGGCAGGAGCTTAAGGATGGGATTTGTTCTGCAGCTGTTGGACTCCATGGAGTCGTCTTTCTGTTTCACAAAAACATAATATGATCTAGGAATGGGAACCAAAAGCATGTGTAGTTTTTAAGTTGTGTTCAAGGAGTCTGCACTGAAAAAGTTGAGCTCAAATGGAGAAGCTTCCCATGCAGACTGAAGGCCGCAGTTTGTTCTGATGGAATAGTTTCACGTGGAATGATAATATGTAGGACCATGTGTTGGCCTGGGAGCTTTTTTCTGGCTGGTTTTCTTTTCCAAGAAAAAGAATGGACAATGCCATCCTGTTTTTAGTAAGATGGGAACATGTGGGTGTTCATCTGGATTCTCTCCTTGCTTTAGTTTTCCCTTCCTCCTTTACTTTCTTTAAGAGCATGGAGTTGGGGTCAAAACCAACCTCCAGAGAGATGAATGATTCTGTTAATGTTACTTCAGATAATGGGAGGGTGATCCATTGGTTGTCAGTGGGATTACAATTCAATTAACTCTGCTTTATCTCGCTTAGACCGACACATTCCCCACATCTGAATCTAAGGTTCAGAAAGAAGCATCTCCCTGGAAGCGTGCTAGAGCTCTTTCTCGCTCAGAGGAGGTTACATATATCCTGTTCCAAGAGAAGAATTACTCTCTGGTAAGCTCTTGCCTGTGGAGGCTTTTGCTTTGCTGAAGACTGACAGCAGGGATGCTTTGTCTAGAGGAGGGGGATGTGCAAGTTCTCTTAAATCCTCTGCACAATGCTGGGATGGGTTGGTTTAAAACTCTAAGGCAGGCAGTACCTTTCCTGGGAAATGGCAGATCTTCTTACTTATCTCTATGAAGTAGTGGCATGGAAAACTGAGGTGGGATACACAGTGAGTTTTTACTTCCAGAGTAAGAAGCTCAAGTTGCTTTGGCTTTTGCTTTGCCCCTCCCAAGAGTATGGGTCAGGTGGTCCCCAGTTTAAAAGTGTACCTAAGGATGAATTAACAAGAAATAGTTGTACAATTATTCATGGGCAACTTCATGCTCTGCATCCACTAATCCTATGCACAGTGTCTGTATTCCTTGTGGAGAAAGGAGTGGAGAAGTTGAAACATGCTTTTTTGAAGAGTATAAGATTCCAGGTGTTGCACTCAAGATGGGAAGAGCAGTAGTTTTGAGAGAGAAACACACTTGGCAAGCTGGAAAAGAAATGAGATAACTATTTGGAATAATGCAGTGTCCTGGGGAGCTTTGTTGTGCTGCCACATGCCGGTGTCTCTGGATTGTTTTTTCGGAATGACGCTTCTGCCATGTGAATCCCTTCTGCCTTTGTTTCCCCAGAGGGCCATAAGTGAGTGCAGATCTCTGCCCCTTGCTGTGGTTGGCACTCACCTGTCCCAGGCCCTGACAGCTGGCTACACTGTGAGCCTGGAGCGAGCAGGTTTGACTCCTGCAGTTCAGCAGGTCATTATGGACGTTATCCACAATCCTCCCATTAACTCGGGTAAGCATCACTGACCTTACCTGAAGCTGTTCATGCCTGGTAGAACCATCAGTCCTGGAAGGCTGGGGCAACGCCAGGGTCACTGCTTTCCTCTCAAGGTTCAGTTGTAAAATAACTCTGTCATGATCCATAACAATGGGGCAGCCCTTTACAAATCCTTTGACTCGATTGTATGGAAAAGATTGGGACATCGCTCTTAAATCTCTATT
Source organism: Notiomystis cincta (assembly GCA_013398075.1). Taxonomy (NCBI): domain Eukaryota; kingdom Metazoa; phylum Chordata; class Aves; order Passeriformes; family Notiomystidae; genus Notiomystis; species Notiomystis cincta. Next base: position 50,051 of record VZRX01000306.1, on the reverse strand, counting down.
TACTCAAGTATTTTGGGGAATAAAAATCAGCCTGACCAAGTTTTCCTGTAAATACTGGCATCCTCAGAAAACACACTGGGAATTTATCACGTGATCTTATGAATCAAACCCATCCATTTTTATCTTCTTATCTTTTCTACACCTTAATCCATTCTGTTCTTTAATGAGGTGCAACCGATGTATTTTGCAACATCAGAAAACTAAATAAGGGCCAAGAAGCTTAAACAATTAACATTGTATTAATATCTTTCCAAGACACTACCAAAATCCAAGAAATTAGAAAACTTACTCCTGCAAATATTGAGCTGTACCTGATCAAGATGATGATTACACTATTGGAGAAAGAAGATAGAAATAAATTTCCTAAGGATGGCTTAGGCACCAAAAGAAGGTTGGTGTGGCCTGAAGGGCAGCAGAAAAAAAGAGAAGCAGATCAAGCAAGCAGGGAAGGTGCCTTGTGGAATAAAACACAGGTTAGTAAAAGAAGGTTGTAAAACTGTTCTTCTGTAAAATAATGTTTTCTTTGTAGGACCAGACTAACAGAATGTTGTTGGTGTTTCTAGCAGTGCTTAGTGTGTCATCTTCCCAATCCATCTCTCCCTCAGTTTCGAGTAGAACTGCCTCCTCCTCCTCCCCCTGAGAGGAATGCTCAGAGCAGAAACTGAGGATTCTTTTTGGATAAGTATTGGCCTAGGAAGAGGTCAGACCTGTGCAGTTTAGCTGTGATTTGTTGCACACATTACAAGTTCTTCCCAGGATGAAAACTTGGATATGCCGGATCCTTCATAGCAACCAAATCCAGGTTGTGCCCTTTTTTTGCTTCTGTGCATTGGTACCTAATAACCAACCCAGTGTGGGAAAAGAGATTCTCCTACTATGCAGGAAGGTTAAGAGGATGAAAAAGCCAGAGGCAATGCCAGCCAGGAATGTCTCAGTCTTGGGCTTCCTCTGGCGCTTGAAACTGCTGGGCGCAGCCTGATAACACGTGTCTCCTGGGGGACAAATCTTGGGAAATGAGGAGCTCTTTGTTGCTGTTTGAGAAAGTCCAGGATAGTCTGAGCCCTCTGCTGGTCTCTGTGGCCCCAAGTCCCAGTTCAGCACCTCGTATAAAGGACACTCTGCACTGAGTGGCACCTGGTGGGAATGGTGAAAAGAAATGCTGTACTCCAAATCCTGCTACCTTTGCTGGGATTTCATGTCTGTTCCTTACAAGGCTTTGGGCTGGTTTCTTAAACACTGGCTCAAACAATTTTTCAAGCATTGCCATTTTGCCAAATGGATTTTCTTGCTTTCCTGAGTGCTGTTTTGTTTCTACAATATCTCTGTCAGAGCCACCTTTTTCCTGCAGCTGACCTCCTGACAGTCCAATTGCCTGGCCTCTGATCACGCCTTTTTTCTGCTACTGTTAGCTCCCAGAGCTAATAATGGGAATGACAAGCTGTTAGTAATCAAATTAATATAATCCAAAAGCTAATCCAAACAGTCTTTATTTACTTCTCCTTCAGCAGATATCCTGGTTCTAATAATTCTCTGTAGCAAGCAATTTTAAATCTCTTAATGGATGTTCTTGGATTTGAACGGCCTGACGTTGCTGCTGCTGTTACAGGGTAATTGGATCAATCCAGCATCCGAGGAAGGAGCAAAGAAAACCCATCTGCATGTGGTGCCTTTGGCTTCAGCAAACAGATGCTCTTACTCTAATAAAGCATGTGGTAAACTTGCCATTAGTGAGGATTTTGGTAACACAGAGGAGTGTAGCTGATGCAAAAATCTCAGCATGACTGCTGCAACCTATAACCAACAGGATGGTATAAAAAACTTGAGTTGATATCTCTGTGCCCACTGTGCTGTTTTTAGTGGACACTTTAGCTGCATAAACACATTTGAAAATATAACACTTGTGAGTCAGAAGTAAATATTTCAAGTTTTCAGAGCCATAGGGATGGAGGAAGTGTTTCTCCATTGAAAAAAAAAAAAAAAAAAAGGCCCAAAAACAATTACAATTTGCGGTGGTTTTGA
>VZRX01000306.1:0-46460 GCA_013398075.1 Notiomystis cincta | reverse complement strand
CACCTATGGGGGGGGGAAGATTTTTTCCTTTTAAAAAAAAAAAAAAAAAAAGGCCCAAGTACAATTTCCAGTTGCTGTGTGTTTGAAATGCATAAACTTCACTTGCTCGAATTTTATTGTGGTGAAATGAGTAAGAAATAGGCAGTGCCTTCACTAAGCAGAGGTGTTGGAACTTTGTTGAAGATGGACTGTGACCCAAGTAACATAGTGCTTCCTTTCTGTCCCACGAGAAGGCTGCAGGGAAGGCTGCAGGGAGTGTGGATACCAGTCAAGCAGGGAGCAGGGGGGCAGCAGACCCCTCAAAGCCCGTCGTCCTGGCTTCCTCCAACCAGCCTGCCCTCCATCCTGAGGAGGAGGAGCTCTTTGACAACTCTCAGCCAAAGGTGAGACTGCAGGAGCACAACCCAGACCTGGTGATTGGGGGGGGGATCTTCAGTGGACCAAATTGCCACGTTCTGTCTGGATTCCTAACTGTGTCTAAAACCCTGGCCTGGCTTGCCAGCACACTTCTCTCATCGACATCCTTGAGGCAGTGAAGCCATGCTGCTTTTATTGCCCTTGCTGTGCCCGAATATCCCACTTGGACAGCAGTAGACTGCTACAGGAAACTTCCTTCGGTACATTTTGTCAGCTAGCTCGTGGCAGATGCTTCCAGCATTTTAACAGGGCATTTGGTTCCTTCTTTTTCCTTTGAAGTACAGGGTTCTGTGAGGCTGTGCCGCTCACTTTAAGGATTTTTGCACTGGTGTCTTTAGGTACACAAGCTGTGGAACTCCTTGCTTCAGTTTGAAGCTGGATATTGCTGTGAATGCAAATCTTTCTCAGCCTTGATTCTCTGAGTTTTATTCTTAATCCCTTAGGTACTTGAATATGGTGTTGGATTTAAGTGAGGCATAAGCCTTCCATGAACAATTTGGACAGTTCATGGCTCCAGCTGAGGGTGAATTTGAGAGCAGAGCTGTGCAAATGAGCCAGGCTGTGAATGTGCTTTTCCTTCCATGTTTGTGCGTTTCTTTCCTTCCAGACCTCATTTCCCCCTGCTAAGAGGAGAGTGCCAGAATGGTTTGGAACCTCAGCAGTAATCGCTGAACCTGTAATCCAGAGCAAGAAATGCAAAACAGAAACCAGAAAAGGGATTTTCAGTTGAATGTGGAAATCAAGATGATTTTTTTTCATCTTTCCCACCACCAGGAACATTATCTGCACAGACTGTTGCTTCACAGGGCCTTTAATTGCCCCTGCTGTACACTGGATTCCTGCTGCTGCCTCTTCTCTTCCTTAAGCAGCATTTTTAGGACTTTTTCAGTGTATGAAATCGGATGTGAATAAAAAGATTTAAATAAACAACCCCTTTGTGTGCGAGTTGAAGGCGGGCAGGCCCGAGGCGCGTTGCCTTGGCGACGGCCGGGCCGTTTCCGGGGCGGGGCGCGCGGGGGCTGCCGNCGCTGGTGTCGGGGCACCAGCATCCTCCCGCCGGTGGTTTCCGGTCGCCCGCCCGCCGCGCTGCCACTTTGTTCCGTCCTGCCGGTGGCTGTGAGGTCCCTCGTTCACCTGGTACCGGTCTTTCTACCCTGATATGACCGTGAGGGCTGCTTCGGCATTCCCATTCACACTCCTTAGGGTTCCGGTGGTTCACTGACACCTTTACCCTGTTACTTAAGTCCATATTCGGGAAAAAGAGAAGCAAACAAGGAATAAACTGCTCCCCGGGGATGTGGTCGCAGCACTAATCCTGACACGGCTCACGGAGCGTTTGGACAACACTCCCAGGCCCAGAGGGGGATTCTTCGGGTGTCCTGTGTTAGGGCTGAGAGTTGGACTCATTGGTGGGACTCTGTGCGTCTCATCCAACTTAGCATATTCTGTGACAAACAGACATGTCTGCTCCTAAATTACCTTAGTGGCGCCGACCCCTTTTTCTCGCCTTTTCCCCGTGGCAGGATCATGGACCCCAGCTTGCTTAGGGAGCGGGAACTCTTCAAAAAGCGAGCCCTCTCCACACCGGCCGTAGAGAAACGCCCAGCACTCTCCTCGGACTCCTCTGCCTCCAAGAAGAAGAAAGCCAAGGTAGAACAAGGGGGCTCCTCCAGCTCAAAACAAAACACAGGTAGGTGGAAGTCTCCTGTCCAGCAGCTGCTTGGTGTTTTCCACTGCTCGCCTTTAAGCATTGGTTTATTAATGTGAATAATGCTATATATGTGAGTTTTGCTGATGGCTGTTGTTACTCTTTCTCTTAATTTACTACTTTTGTTAAGAAACACTTGGACAGTGTGGAAAAACCCATTCCCTAATGTGTATGTGTGTTAAGCCTACCTACTCCTGTGGCTTTTTTGCTGTTGCTCTGTTGGAGGAATCGCTACTGCCAAAATTATTCATGTGAAACTGTGCTTTGGTTTGTGGATTTCAGGGCTTGCTGGACAGGCAGTACCAGTGGTGTCATTCATTTTCTGTGTGTTTGCCATGTTGGATAGGGCCCTGAGCAATCTGGTCGAGTGGAAAGTGTCCCCATGGCAGGGAGTTGGGACCTGGATGATCTTTAGGGTCCCTTCCTGCCCAAACCATTCCATGATTCTGTGATTATTTCTGGAAGGAGAGTACCTAAAACATTTAGGTAACTGTAAGTTGAAGGGTATCCATATGTGAGATGGATATTGCAAGGTACATCTTGTCTAGCTTGCATGTTGTGATGAGCAGTTGTCCTTGTTTTACCTGGAGCGATGCTTTGCTCATGAGCACCAGGCATTCCAGAGGTTTCTGCTTGTTTTACTCAGGAGCTGCGGTGTTTCCCTGGGATGGTGGTGGTGATAATGCATCTCTCAGTATCAAATAAACAGTTAATAAAGCAGCACCTGGAATAGTGGGAGCGTGTGGAAAGTGCAGCACTGGGGAGAGGATTTGCTCCAAAAGCAGTGGCAGTTCTCAAGTGCACTTTAAAGGTCAGATCAAATGCCAGGAGTTACTAAACCACAAAATACCCTGTTGTGTAAACTCAGCCCATGCTCATATTTTGAATAATACCGCACGTGGCTCTCTCCTAAACTCCAAAAGAAACAATGGAGTTAAAAACAATAGAGAAAAACGTCAGGGGGTTTGGGAGGAGTGAGGCATCTTCTATCCCAGGGGAAGAGTAGGGAATTTGGGTATGTGTCTGCAGCTTCTCAGGCACCAAATAAAGTATCAGCCAGACATTCTAAAACAAATCAAGGGAGGCCAGGTTTCCATCCATCATTTTTTCACACTCTCCAAATAAAACAAAATTCTACGTGGAATATCCTAAGCTGTGTCACTGGCGTGACCGGGGTTTGCTGGGAAGAAGAGATGAGGAGTCAGGAAGAGGGCAGAGGGTACAAATGTGAGTCTGATCTGGAAGATTTGAACAGATAAAGAAGGTTTCATTTTGTTTCTGTGGTTTTGGTGGACTGAGGGTTTCTTTTAAGTGCTTTTGTGGCTGTCAGATAATTCGTGTATACAAACAGGGACCCAGTGTGGCTCTGAGGAAATAAACTTGATCTTTCATGCTGCTGGCTGCATTCCAGGCAGTACCAGAAAGGTTCCAGGGTTTCTACAACATTTTTATGCTGCACAGTCAAAATCCATTGCCTCAAAACCCGCTTTTTATTTGAGTTGCCAGATTGTCAGGATATGTGGGTGTTAGAGGTGGGTCTGGGGAGGTGGAGTAAAAACATGATTATGAGGAATCCCTGTCCCACCACCCCAAAGAAACAAAAACTATGGTGGTCGGCCCTGGTTTTGTTGTGCAGTGGCCACAGAGGTGATAAATGGGGTCACAGTGTTTGTGTGTTGGCACTGATAGTCCCTGGGTGTGTAGTGCCCACAGGTCCTCCCTCGCTCTGTGATTCTGTGACTCAGAGAACCTGCCCTTGTCACTTTTTGGGGGAGGGAGAGGTATGGAGACCGTGCTGATCTTCAGATGACTGCATGGCTCAATCTGGCCTCTTTGTGAAGACTGGCTCTAAGCTTCCCACTGCTCCTACAGTGATTACAATGCAGAGATTACTATCATTATTTCAAATCATTATTTCAACAAGTTACTTGAAAAAATTCAGAGCTAGACTAGGAACTGGAAAATAAATGAAAAGGATCAAATCTGTTTGTTTCATTTTATTAATCAATAGTATATTGTGGCTACGGTCTTGTCTTTGTCTTAAGACCTTTGTCTCAGTGGTCTCCACCAACAGTAGTCAAGAGCCGAACTCTTCAGGGGCTATTTCATGGGAAAGAATCATCCTGAGTCTTCTCTAGAGCTGTGCAAGGGGACACCTTTGTCTTCTGTTTGTTGTGCCCACACCCAGTCCCCTTTATAGACCTGTGAAATAAAGAGCTGGGTTGAGTCCCAAGATTTGTCATTCCGTGTGCTTCTCGGGAGGGCATTGCCGGAGCAGCAGAGGCTGGTGTGCTGCACACGCTGCCCTCTTGTGTGCAGCTGTGACGGGCGTTCTGTGGGAATGCTGCAAGTGTCCAGGGTGTTTGCTTTTAGGAAAGAGACATGAATTAATTCAGTGCACCCCAATGGCTACTCTGGCTCTTAAGCAGGACTTTCCAGGCTGATGCTGTCACACACAGCAGAAGGTAATGTGTCATCGTTATCACCACAGACATTATCTTCATTGTGCATCTTGGTGTGAGTCCTAAGTTATCTTCTGCTTGGGGCATCAGCTCCATTAGTTGTGCTTTTGATTTTGAGCTTGAAGCGTTCTCTGCACAGGGCACTCACTGGTCCTGGCCAAACTTCACTGTAAAAAGTGTGTCTGAAATGAATGGTTGTGTGGTTTTGCGACTGCAGGAGGGAGTTTGCTTCTCCAGGTGAATCACTGGACTAGCTGTGCTAGTCCACAGTGCCCTAGGTGTCTTGTGACTCCATCTCACCAACCAGGAGCAGCACGTGTCAATTAGCAAGTCTTCCACTGTGTCCAGGTCTTCTGGAGCTTAGTAGTACTCAACCTGAGGGAGGGATTTGATATATAAAAAGAGATCGTTATAGGTACTGGCCATAACACAAAGGTTTTTCGGGTGTGGATGGACAGTGAGACCACCCATTAGGTGGGTTTTGTTTCCTTCATGACAGGAATGTTTTCTGGCATTAATACAGTTAAATAACTTGTCCCACATGTAGCTTTGCTCTGGGACATTTCTGTGTGGATTCAGGAGTGTGAAGGACTTGCCAGGAATTACTGATGGCCAGGCTGTTGGACACTGTTACTAAAGTTGTCATTTGTTACTCCAAGACTTGAACGGTTACAGAGGGTGAGTAACCTGGTGAACCGGAGGTGTGAGAGTTCTGTGGTCAGAGTGTGAGGAAGGGGTGAATGTGGACTCTGGGATGTGTCAGCAGCCAGATGAAGTCAAGTGAGATTCTCTTGTGCAAAGTGAAGCTGCCCTCTCTAGCAGGGCTGATCCTGGTGTGGCCTCCTGTGTGAAATGTGTTGGCACCTGAAAGCTGCATGTGGGCTGGGTGACATCCCCCTCTTCAGTGTGGGAGGTCTGTGGCCCATCTGCCTGTGTTCTTGGCAAGAGCTCCATCAGCTCCAGTTTGGCTTTGAAAGTTTGGGATAGGGATGAGAGATCCAGCGTGTCCAACTCCCTGTAGTGTTGTGGTTGCCACAGAAAGAGCAGCCTTGGGGCAGAGAATTGTCCCTGTTTATTTCCAGAAGGATTCTGTGGAAAGGGTCAGATATTCTGAAGGTAATGGGTTACGCAGGTCTCGACACCCAGGAATTGTTGGCCAGACTGAATATGAAATAAGGGGAGAACAGTTCTCTGGAACTGGAGAAGTGGGGAGAAAAAGGGTCAAACTACCCTTAGGAGGATTAGAAAAGACAATTTTAGGGATACATTTCTTGTTGGCTTCATTTTCCTCCCACCACTCTCTTCTAAAAGCAAGAAACCCACAATGAAAAGTGCTGCCAAAGGCTAGAATGCACCCAGTCCTCTCCTGCCTGAAGGGTATCTTGCCATTCAGCCCTTCTCTCCCATCTTTTTCCTTACCCCTTGTCTGTCTGTCCTGTCCCTGTGTGGTTGACTCGGTGGGACAACACTGCTGTCTTTGCACTGAATGTGATCACATTGTTGAGCATTTTTATAAATGTTTTCTTCAGTTAAGCAACACAGTTTTATGCATGTTAGGCAACATTTGTTTGGTCAGGTAGACAAAATTCTATGCTAGTCACTCAATATAAACAGCAAAAGTTCATCTAAAAACGAAAATCTTCCCCCCCCCCCAATAACACTGCAATAGATTGTCCTTCTGCTAAGCACTTGGAAAGCCATTGCCAACTATTCCAGTTCCCATCCAGAGATAAAATTGCAACCGTAGATATTTAAGTCCAAAAGAAAAAGGCGTGTGACTCGCTCATTTGTAAGGTACAAGAGGCTTCATTCGAGCTGTCAAACCAAGTTCTCCAAGTGCAGGTGCTCAGTGCTTCCTACACCACCTCTGTTTCACGCTTCCTGAAGCTGTTTATCATTGCTCTGACGGGATTGGGCTCATTCTCCAAGTCTTTCACAGTTTTGTTTTTCACACAGCAGCAACAGTCCAGCAGTTCATAAAGGAATGCCAACACCACCAAAGAAACTACAGTGAAGATGAATATGATCAGGATAACAAAGCAGGCAGTGTTCCAGTTGTCATGGAAAGGGTAAATTTTTTGCACTTGGAAGCCCAGATACTGGGAAATGGATGTAGTCTCATTCCAGTGAGTGCTGTTGAGGGTTGCCATTCTTGAAGAGCTGTCTGAGTATGCTCACTGTCACAGATCTGGGAGCTGAAACACAAAAACAAAGCTGTTGAGGACTCTGTCAATCAAGGACATGACATGCTGTGATTTTTATCACAAATTGTAACTACTTAAGCTTAAACTAAGTGCTCAAGGTTCTACAGACACCAATTGTTGTATCCTTATATTTGCTCACAAAAATATCAAACTCCAAATGTACAAGTTCGTGATAGGACTGGAACGTTTATTTTGGCAGTGTCTGGTTCATGCAGGGATCATGTGGTGTAAGTTATTCAGGAATGAGAGAGCTTTGCTTCTTTATCTGAATGATATGCACAAACAGAAAGCTTACAAACTAAATTTTCAAGGTGTGTACAGTGGTTTCCCACCTGTCCATCGTCAGTCTTGAGGCTGGCACTTGCACGGTGTGAAAGGCCTTATTATTTTGGAATTGCCTGTTAGCACAGACTTGTTCACCTGCAAAACTCTCTTGATGTCAGGGGAGCAGATTTCCTGACCTGTTCATTCCCCTACTCTTCCACTGCTGAGTAGTTTATGGTGGAGAAACTTGGCTGCCCAGATGCCACTGAAAGTGTTTGGAAATCTTGTTTGTGGTGCTGTAGTCACTGGGGTGGATAACAAGGAAAATTCAACCCTTTCTGAGGAGTTCTGATTTCTTGTTTTCAACTCTGCCTAACCCTGGCCCCAGTGCTGTCTGTTGGCACCCAGCAAGAGGACCAGACTGCTCTGTGGTGTGTGAGCAGATAAAGCAAGAAGTTGACTTCAACAAATTTACCTTTGCTCTATAGTCTAATGTAATAAAAATTGTCCAAGGAGCTACAGTAACTTCTGATTATCTGCTGTAGCTGTAGGACATGGTAATAACCTTTGAATTCTTTGGGCCATTTAGAACTGGGCGTGGGAGGAGGAGATCAAGTCAGATCTCCCTATTTCCTGAGGAAATAGCAAGAAGTTTTTAGGTGGAACATGGTGTTGATGATGTCTACTAAAGCAGCTGACTTAAAGCAGTCTGAGCACCTGTCCTTCTTTCTGTGAAATTACTAAAGAATAAGATAGAGTGAAAACTGGGATCATGCTGCCAAACCAGCTTGTAATCTATGTCTTATTTTTATTGTTCAAATATTATATATTTTATTCTTTATCCTTCTGTCTTTAATGGATTTAAATTGGAATGGAAGAGCTTTGTTGTTGGGAAGGTCCATGGCATTAGCTTTCCATACAGACATTTACTGGAGCAGTTGCAGTAACTTTACTGTTTCCTCTGTTAAATCTGTAACTGAGTACACAAATTAGTAATTGAATATACAAAGTATGACTGAGATGGATGGGATTAATTAAAATGTTGGTGGTTTTTCTTCCTTAAACAAAAGTTTACAGAGCAAATCCAAGCTAAAAATACTCCTGGCTTGAGTCAGGTCCTGGCTTTAAGAGAGTGGCTTGGTTTGGTCACGATCTGGGAAGGAAACTAAGCCAACCTGTTATGGGCCTAAAAGTCATGAGGGTTTTTGAAAGGGTGGTTTGAAGCCTTATTCTAAATCCCCAAGAGAAAGAGGGGAACTGAATAAAAGGATTTGGATTCTTCTTTGAGGAGTAATTAAAATAAGCAGGATTTAATTGTGTATTTTAAATGGCAAGAGGATACCTTTGGGAAAGAAAGGAGTTTTGTTTTGAACTTTGTAAACAGATTTCTAAGACTGAGAGTTTTGCTGGAGTCTGTTACTTGCTTACAGAGTTTGCTCACTCTGTAAACACCAGGCACAAAAATAGACTGTTTCTGTGATGCAAAATTTAATAATTTTAGGGTTTTTTTTCATTTATATTGCTCAAAGTGATCAAAATCTGGAGCCGCTTGAGGAACCTGTCATGTCTGCACGGCGTAGCCGGCACCCTTTGCCAGCACAGCTCTCTGCCAAGGCAGCAGCTCTCTTCCTAAGAGGAGTGGAGCATCTTGAGCACAACATGGCCAAGCAGGAGCTGTGCTGGCAGCACCGTGCAGCGCAGCAGCCATTCCCTTCCCGCTCCACAGCCAGCCCCTTCCCACTCCACAAGCTCCATCAGGGCAGCCAGCCCCTTCCCACTGCACAGCCACCAATAGGGCAGCGGTTTGCACAGTGGAGAGATGTTTGTCTTTGTGCCAGGCCGTGGAATTTAATGCTCCTTGAGGAGGATGAGGATGATCTCCTTAGATTTGAATGAGCCAATGCAGATAAAGATCAGCTACTCTTTGCTGTAATTATTAAAATACAAGGCTGAAGTAGCCGTTGCCCACTTCAGAATTAAAACAGCACTAATGAGGTTAGTGTCCTTGAAAGGTGTAAAAAATGGGCTGGTTTCCTGCAGTTTTACTTATTTTGTAAAGGCAAACTTCAGATTCGTATCATCAGTCAGTCTGATTTGCAATCAAGTCAGCAATTGTATGTATCCAAAATGCAGTGACTTAAATATTTAATGAACTGGTTCTAATATCTGCACTAGGTTTTAATTTAAAAGCATTAGCATCTTTGGGCACTGCAGAGAAACAGCTTTATTTGAAATCATATTCATGGAGTAGAGGGAAATGACTGGCAGAAAATCCTTTTAATGCAGCACTGAGGAAGTCCTGTTTAAGAAAGCACTGAGCAGACATCTCGGGGTAAAAGCATTTACAAATCTCAGGTGCATTCTAACCCGGGTGTTTGCGTTGTGTCGATGGCTGATCCAGTATTTCCAAAGATAACAGCATGCAGCGGGATTTTCTCCCTACCCCAGTGTATACCACATTTCTAGAACAGGTTTCTCTTCCACACACACAGATCTCTTTTAGGCAGCCTAATTTACAGAATACCCCCTGGGAGGTAACGTTTCTCACATTTCAGCTGTCTTTGTTTTAAGGAAAACCTTCTCGCTGTCATTTCTGTGAAAACACATAGAATCAATCACAAGGAATGTGAGGCTGCAGGAAACCAGCCACCTCCCTCGTAAGGACGAAATCCATTTTGTTTACTGAATCTTGGCTTGTTGTGTTAGCTTTGCTGTAAGATGGAGTGGTCATCAATTTTCCATTAGTGCACAGATGGTGAAAGTGATCGTGCAAGACAAGCTCCTCCGCGTTCAGCGGGATAAACCCTGCTCAGCCTAGAGAAAAATTATTCTGATTCCAAGAAGCTTTTACAGGTTCTCAGCTTACAGGCACATTTTCTTTCAGTAATCAAGATAAACCTCAGAGAATGTTATAAAATGATACACACCTACCTCTTGTGTGAAAGGATGCTGAGAGAGCGCCGTTCTGGTCCCTTTTTTTAGTGCAGCCTATGGCACAGCTAAGATGGAGCTTTCCTTCCATTGGCCAGAGCACGATGCTGCTGACAACTTCCTTTGTGCTCATTTGCATCAAGCCCTCAACCCCAGGAGTAAATCATTCATAAATATGACTCTTACTGTCTGGAATAGGAAGCAAACCCCTCCCTGTTCTTGTTTTTTGGGATGCGATGAGCTCGTTAGCAGAGGAGCGCGCTGGGAGCGCGCCTTGGCCACGACCCCGCTCTGCTTTGTGCTGGAATCAGCCATCAAACCATGACGTTTGAAGTGGTAATATCTGCAGATTTCCAGCCTCAGCCTCACCGTGTGGTTAGATTCCCTTGTCATGAACTGTAGCAGGCTGCAGCCAGGCAGATTAAACAAGATAATCATCCTGATTCAATTGACAGAACAAAAACATGATAAGTTGTCTTAACTGTTTATTGTACCTCTGAGTTTATTTTGATCACTTCAGACCTCTCATTACATATATGAATTTTCTATTTATTTATAGAATGTTCTACATAGACATTAATTTTTAATCTTAAAAGGGAACCCCGTAGGGGAAAATCCCTATGGGCCGTATCTTCAGGGGGAGCTGGCTTCTGAGTTTTCTTCCTTTTACCATCTTAATTTAGTAACTGGAATAAAATATTCTTCTGCAGCTGGAGTTAACTGATTCTTCTGTGTCAATTTTAGAATTGTTGTTCTGTGTAAAGCCTCTAAGACAATGTCATGTAACAGCTTCACAATTCTGTTCTTTTCTCTCCCTTCACTGACTTTTCCACAGAAACAATAGGAGCTCCATATCTCTGAGATAGCTGTTGTCCTGTCAAATGTGCTTAAAAATAACCAGTGGATTAAACAATCCCCGTGGTGACAAAGAGATGATGTTCTTTTTCTGGAGTAGCTGAAATTCCAAAAAACCGTTGCCATTAGGTTTGAGCAGTGTTGTGCTGGTAATGAGCCTGTGGCTTGTGATAGTGGTTTGTGGATATTTGTGTTTAATGTGCTGTTCTAAGAGCTGATGCTAATGAAATCGTCATTAACAACCTTGCAAGAATTTGTGAAACAACATGATAGCAGACCTCATGATAAAAACAACCAGAGTTGACAACAGAGGGGATTCTAAGTTGTGGTTCCAGTGATGCAACACACCAGGTTGACTTGGTTTGCATTTATATGGGTCTGTTTAATAAATTCTCCACTAGAGCTACTTTAAACAATATTTTTAAAAAAGATCACAGCCTTCCTTTACCTGCTGTGTAACCATCGAGTGCCTTTTTGGAAGAAGGGAAGCTTTCTTCTTCTTGTCCCCATCTCAACAGCAGGAAGATACTGGTGGAGCAAATGCAGTGCATTATTTCAGCGTGGATTAATGTAGTGTAAGTGATTGTTAGGCCACCAAATTAAACATGTTCTCTTGTGGCAGAAACTCTGCAGTCACTTGTTGCTTTCTTAACATTTTATTTTTGGAGTTCTGCTCAGAAGTGTTCCAGAGCTGTGTCCTCTGAGTCTTTGGGTCTGGATCAAGATGTGTGCAAGGACAGAGTCCTGTGGGTGGCTGCTTCGGCCACTCCTCTTTCGGTCCACAGCTGTTGTTTTAAAAGCTGCTGGGAGTGAGAAGGGGATGGAGCTCAGAGCCAACAGGGAGGTATCGAAGCATCCTCTAATTGTTTGTTTTCTTTCTTTGTAGATCACAGCAATGGATCATTTAACTTGAAAGCCCTTTCAGGAGGCTCTGGCTACAAGTTTGGAGTCCTTGCTAAAATAGTGAATTATATGAAGGTATGATGTTCTGTTGTAAAATAATATTGTTTTTAAATACTTATCATCCTGTGGTAGCTAGAAAATGCTGAATATTTTAACCTCTAAAATTCTTCTACTGCAAGAGTGAGAATTTCAAGAAACTGCTTGTTAAATTCCAAGCACTATCAGTAAATGAAATTGTCGGCACATTGTTCCATAACTGAAATCCTAATTATCCCAGGTCGCTTTACAACCAAGATAATGGAGTTTATTTGCAGGAATTTCAAGACGCTGTCAGGTTTTGGGATTCATGAGCTATTGATCAAAATAGTGTAGTTTGGTGCCAATCTTAGTTACTGTTTGGTAATGGAGTTGCTGAATAAAGTGAGTACAGAACTGTAACAGATCCTGTTTGCTTTTCCAGACCCGGCACCAGCGCGGTGATACACATCCATTAACCCTGGAAGAGATACTGGATGAAACACAGCATTTAGATATTGGACTGAAACAGAAACAATGGCTAATGAGCGAGGTAAAGAAGACATGTTCAGATTTTCATTAAAGATAAAGAATTCTGATAAACCTGAACTATACACATGTATTAAATTATTAAATATGCAATCCCTCCTTCAAGGAACTACTAAGTCAGACTGTAGTATTCCTTTGCTGCCAGTACTATAATATTCTGGGGAACAGAAGCCTCCACTCTGGCAGTGTTGGTTGTGAGGGAAGCTTGACTTTGCTGAAGTCTTTCAAAAGGTAGCTCCAGGTTTCTTCCATAATGAACCAGAATATCAAAATGGAATGGAAGGGCCCCTCCCAAGAAGCATGTATAAAATTATCACTGAACTTTTGCCAGAGAAAAGATAAACAAATACCCTGCAGCACCAAAATTGGGTCTCTTCTCCGTTACAGGTGCTCTGTGTCATGATGAATTATATCTGGGTGTGTGGATCTAGGATCCAAGGGTTTTAAATCCTTTTAAACTCAAACCTCCAGCCTGGCAGCTGTAACACGTGGCTCATGTGCTCAAAAGCACACCTGGGGAAAAAAGTCCTAAGTGTCTGCACTGTTTCAAGGTTTGAAATTTTTGTCACTGTTACAGGCTCTAGTCAACAATCCAAAAATAGAAGTTGTGGATGGGAAGTATGCTTTCAAACCCAAATACAACTTGAAAGACAAAAAGGCTTTGCTCAGGCTCTTGGACAAGCATGACCAGCGAGGGCTGGGAGGAATCCTTCTGGAAGACATCGAGGAAGGGCTGCCCAATGCACAGAAAGCCATAAAGGTGAGGAACACGTGTCTGCAGTTCAGCTGTTTCACTTCTCAGACGGAAGAGAGAGACTAAGAGTTTTCTCATGAGTTGTTTCTGTTCTTCTGATCACTTGGAAGCTATTTCAGCAGATTTAATATTGTGGCCTTTTCCGTATTTTGTCCTTTACATTCAGATTTGCCCTGATGTCTCAGCTCAGCTCTCAGAGCCCTTTCTCACAAAAGACTCTTGATCTCCTACATTCCAGCTGTAGGCCTCTAGTTCTGCTTTCACACCTTGACCTCAGTCCTCTGAATCTCACCTTTGATTTATTAGTATACTCATTGTTTCATGGCCAATTACTTTGCAGCTTCTCCAGTTTGTTGTTGCTTTTTGTAGCACAAGGTCTGGCTCTGCTGGAGTTGGAGACCTTCAGCTTGGAAAAGAAGTGATTTTGAGTTGTTCTTTTGCATTTGTTTTTGAGGCTTTAGGGGACCAGATCATCTTTGTTAATCGCCCTGATAAGAAGAAAATTCTTTTCTACAATGACAAGAGCTGTCACTTTGCTGTGGACGAAGGTAGGTGATGATTTACATAGGTTTCCATGACAGTTGGTTTGAATTCATCTTAAGCACCTCTGTGTATATATAAGCAGTTTTCAGGTAGAGCAGTCTTTTAAAGTGATAATGAAATACTAGATGTGTCCAGATATGAGGAGAATGTTCATATTAACATGAGGCTAACGAGACAAGCGAGTGAGTCCGGTGGTAATATCTTCCACTTTATGATGGATACACTGGGACATAGCACCAGGAATCCAACAGTTGTCTTCAAGAGTAGCAGTACAGAAGAGACTAAAAACCACCTCACTGTGACTAAAATGGCATCTAACGTTTTGCTGCTTAAGGGGAAGCCAAAAAAACTTCCAAAAGAACGGCTTATGGGTATAAGTTTTTTGTTGGGGTTTTTTTCAGTTTATTAACCATGTGCCTTTTATTGGTGAATGCAGCAAGAAGCCACAAATGGAACAGAATGAGGAAGCACAAAGGGATGAGATGTGAGCAAAATTCTTGAGAAGGGGATGGTTACAACTGGGAGAACACAGATGTGGGGCAGTGCTGCTGCCCAGGGCTGGAGTGGATTTGGGACTTCACAAGTTCAGTGTGTTTGCTGTGTCACAAAACCCTCTGGTGCCATTTTATGCACAGAAATTAATTACAGAAATCAGGGTGTGTTCCAGTAATGCCATTAATGCCAACATCCGGTGCCTGTAAATGCAGAAAGGAGAAGTAAATCCGTGTCAGATAATCTTATTTTAAATGCCTCAATGACACTGAACACTTGCTTTTGTTAATGTATTGTTCTTGTAACATGATACATAAAGCCATTGCATCACACGGCATCACAAAATGATAAAAAAAAGAATTTTTATACAAATTTGATCTGCTCTATTTACAGGACCACAGGAGAATGCAAAAAGCTGTTTCTTTCTTTGCCTACCTCCAATGGAATCTTTATTTCCAATAGAATTTAGCAACTGGAGATGTGTATCATTAACTATTTGTTATGTACTGAGAGTACACACTTGTAATCTCTGTAATAATAGCTTTCTTTCACAAAGATAATTGGGTAGAGGTGACATCTACAGCATTTAAAAATATAAAAAATATTTCAAGACGTTAAAGTGAATTTCTTTTTAAACAATAATTTCTGTCGTTTCTCAGTAGCAGCAGTGAAACTATGCAAAATGCAGAATAGATTCACTGGGGAATTTCTGATTTCCAAATGTTTAGGAGTTTACCATGAACCCTGTAATTCTGTTGAGGTGGTACCTCTTCAGTCCATCAGCTCACAGCTTTTGGGGGTCTGAACATGGGGGTCCAAAACATTTATCAGTGCTCTTGCAGTAACTGCTAAGACAAAGCTTTTAAGTTTTAGCCACTGATTATATCAAATCATGGTTGCTACATGAATGTCTCTTCTTGTGCAATTTTTTCCAGATAGCAGGAATCCAACCATACCAAAGGAGTTATCAGAGGGAGGTCTCTACCCTGTTGCTGTAATAACTCCAGGATTAATTGTGAAATCTCATAATGGAGCCCATTTTGTTAAGATGTAGACAGAAGCATCAGGCAGCCAGGATAAATCCAGGGCTCTTCTTACACAAGACATGTTGTGGCCCACCTCTGTGTGTGCTTAGGAGCAAGCAATGCAAGCTATTGCTGTCAGAGGGAGGAAAGAGGTTCAAAAAGCCCCTTTAAAACGCCTTGCCTCCTGCTGAAGGAAGGCATTTAAGCCCGCTTGTGTATCCTGAAGGGATCCGGTGTGCAGTGTTTGTAGTTCAAGGTGGCTCTGCTTCCTTTTATCCGCAGGTGGCAGCAGCTTCCCATCTGAGCCAGAAGTGATGTTTTGTTGTTGCTCTGTTCCTGCTGGGTTTAGTTTGCCTTTTGATGCTTTGTTCTGAGATGGGGCAAGAATACTTTCTCTTTTGTGATTATTGTGATCCACCTGCATATTCCACAGTGCTGGAAACATCGAGTAGGTTCACTCACTGCAGCTGGAGCATGTCCTTTTTCCAACCGTGTTATCCTGTGACGAGGGAAACCCATCCTTCCTGAGCAGCTTTGCTTTAGGATTCTTTCCAGAGCAGCAGAAGGGTGTCTCTTAGAGAGTCACTGGCAGAATTGTCTGTGCACAGGATGAGTTATGACACGTCTCTGCATTAGCAATGCTATTGCAGCTCATTATCTCCGGCAACGTTAAAATGAAGTTTTTAAAAGACTGCAAAATAAGCCTTGAAGTGTTGGCAGACTCTTTGATCTAGCAGCCGATGACAGTTCAAAATATGTTTCTAGTTTAATGTTTATCCTCAGAAATAAGGTCTCTGTGCTCCTCAGTTCACAGTGCTGCTGTATGACATCCCAGTTCAGAGCTTGTGTTGGCTGGGGTTGATATCCTTGAAAAGTCGCGTGTCCTCTCCCTCTGCTGCCTGAGCTCCATCAGCAGGGAAAGAAGAGCTGCCAGGGCAATTTGGAGCTTGCTGCCTGAAGTAGTGGGAGGACCTGCTTTCTGGCAGTGCCTGCCTCTGCCCTTGATGGCTGAACAAGCTTTTCTTTCTCCCCCTGTGAAAATAAATCCCAATGTATCGCAGCAACGGAGCGGTGCCTATATATCGTGATCTCAAGGGTACTGGAGAAGGTTTTAGCAGTGAGGAACGGCTTTTGTTCTTCCTTTTATGTGATTAGCCAAGGAAGGTTCAGATTGCATGTGTTCCTTCTGGACTTCCTGGCTAATTAATCTACTGTCAGTGGTGTGGAGCTGAAAGTGTTTATAAAAGCAGGGCCAGATTTCAGGTGCTTCAGCCAAGTCAAGCGCTGCCTTTTTGTGCTGGGGCGAAGCACTTTGCATGTGAACAAGGCTTTCAACCCTGTGCTGAATGCTGAAAGGCCAGTTTGATTGCCTAACTGCTAGAGATGGTATCTTTCCCAGCTGAATGCACTATAGGAAGTATTTTCATGCTAAAAAATTCAGATATTTAATTATTTTAAAATTCTTCCTAAGTGCCTTTGAAGGGCTTCAGAGAATGGCCAAAGCCTCTTAAATTTAACACAATAAAAACTGCTTGGGATCAGTGCTGATTTAGGCTGTGATGGTCCAGGGACAGCACAGGTTTAGCATCAAGCACCTTTTCCTTCTGGTGTAAATCCAGTGCTGTGTTCCCTGGGACTGTTAAGACCGTTGTTTCTTCCCTTCTATACTGTTATTGTCTGTTCTTGACCTTTGCACAGCTTTTGGCTTGGCTCACTGAAGATTTTTAAGCTGTTTTTAATCTCTGGCAGATTTTATTACCTGTGTGATGTATCAGTTTATCTCCACAACCATCTCAACCTTTCTGCAAGAGCACGTGAGGCAGTCAGAAGTGCTGGATAAGCCTCTCCAAAGTCACCAGGCAGTCATTTACCCATGACTTCATTCCCCAAATGTAAGCATTTATAGAAAGGAAGTGTATTACGAGTATAATCACTCAGAGAATGTCAGTGCAAATTGTTTTCATCTATGAGACACCTCATGGTGCTGTAAAATCAAGGTAACTGTGCATCCTTACCCCTTGGGTATTTCAGAAAGAGAAGGTGTCTGCAAAATCTTTGTTATGCTGCCCTCTGCTTAGCTCTGTGTTGGTTCCTGCTGGTCAGGGCTCATTGTTTTGAGTCTTGCAGACTTCATGTTGCTGCATCTAAACTGGCTTTTCAACCAGCTCCTGGTCTCATTTCCTCCTCTCAGTACTCGAAAGACCAGAGTGTAGCTCTCCAGAGGAGCAAGGAAGCAGCCTGTGAGTAGTGTTGATTCTGTCCAGTTTCTGAATTAAAATGTTTTAGTGATCAGATTGCAAGATCCTGTGTATAGGATTTGTTCATGACAGTTGCCTCAGTACTGGGATCACAGCTTTCTGCCTCTGCTCAGGAAGATCTGCATTGGAACTGGGACTTGAAAGCTCTGTGGAAAATGCAAATCTCTGTGAGAGTTCAAAGCACCTGCATGACTTTGACCAGAAACTCTTGGGAAGTTTCTCCCCTGGGGATTTTTTCTGTCTTGTCAAAGCAGCCTAAGCTGTGCAGAGATTGTCAGCTTGCCTCAGTGCAGCCTGCTGTGGTCAGGTGAAGCCTTGCTGTCTTTTTTATCCTCCTGTAGCCATTTTACTTTTAGTCTGGCTGATGTATAAAATAATTCAGTGGCTCTGACAGAAGAGTCTCTCACCTTGACTGTGCTGTGATGGTGTAAAGATCACCCAGCAGTGAGCAGGACACAGAGAAGGAAAATTGAATGTGCTCTGTAACCGTAATGGCTACAGGCACCGCAGGAATGCATACATCCCAGCCTGTTCTCCATGGCTGGCTGGAGCAGGCCAGCATGTGGGGAGCTTCCTACTCCAACCATCCCCTTCCCACTCATCACACCAGCACTGACCTCCTTGTGCCCTGTCCGCAGAGAAAAGAAAGACCTTGTGAAAAATGGATCCGGTATATTGAAACCTTCCCTAGGAGCTGCCTTCTGCCACTGTTGATTGCTCTTCAGATGCACAGCAGAGGCCAGAGTGACAGCATTTCCAATTCTTCTCAAGGAAATTGGGAAAAATCTTTCCCTATGTCAGGTTAAGGGTGTATTTTCTGAGGTGCAGAAGTACCACAGCTACAAATGGAGAGTGTTGTTTCTTGAGAGCTGTAGTTATTGCCAGCTTTTCCCACAGGTTCTCATATTTTAGAGAGGATGTCACAATAATTCAGAGAGTGTATTCCCAAGGTCTAAACTTTCCCTGGCTGATAGGGGCACAGTCCTTGGAGACTTAAACCTGACAGGTAATGTGTAAACGGTTCAATGCCAGCCAGCCGACTGCTCTCTTTCTTCAGACCTTGCATTTAGCCCAGTGTCTGGTGTTACACCAAGTCAGTTTTGTGATGAGATGACAGATGGATCTCCTTTTCCTTTTAGATGACACACTAAGTGCAGACGGCTCATATGCACTGAAGGATGGCAGCTCCCTGTGCTTCTCCGCCTCTATCCTGTACTTTTAGTTCCAAACCAGCCCTTCAATACGAAGCGTTTCCATGTTGTTGTGACTCTCTCTTTCCTAGGCAGTGAAGTATTTTAAAGCCCTACATGGAGCTCCAGCATGGGAAGAAGATTCTTTCGCAATTACTGCAATCAAAGCAGTAGTGCTGAAAGCAGGCTGATTTACGGAGCAGTTTTTAAATGGAGTTGCAGAATATGATACAGTGACTCTGGTGTGGCCAATTAGTGGATTAAATTATCTGCATGTAAAGTCCATTTTAGTACTGCAATTTTGGATCTTGGTGCCTGTTCCATTTGTATTTCTTGGCCGAGTTTAAAAGGTGGATGTGAAGCTGGAGTGATGTTGTAACCGTGGCGCTACAAGAAACGCAGAGCACTGTAGTTAGATATTAACTGTGATCTGCACTTCTGTGCATGCTGATCCCTGAAGAGCTGACCATTTATTTTCTAGTGTTTAATTTTTCACTTCTGTTCCCCAGAAGAATGTAGACTGGTTTAACCTTAGGCACCTATCCTCAGCTTTCCTTTTTTTTTTGCACCAGGGCGTATTTGTCCATATATCCTGAACTGTAATGAGGAGACACATTTGTTTGTAGCAGGATATTATAAATAAGAGGACAAACCTTCTCTACCTGCTGCAGCAGGAATGATCTTTGATAGCAGGCACCGCCAGCTATGCTGAAAGCCTGGAATCCCCCTCAAAATGGATGAGCAGATGGAGAATGTCTTGACTACAATCAGTCCTTGCATTAAGGGATGTGCACACTTAATCCCAGGGTGCTGGATAACCTCTGTGAGAAACAGGCTGTGAGCTATCTCCCTATAACCAAAAGTGGTGTTTTGACAGGTTTTGGTTCTCTTCAAAACCACTGCATTACCAAAAATGAACACTGTTATTCTTCACTGGTGAAATTTCTTTCGTTTCCTGGAAAGCTGGGACAGCCTCTTACTGTTGGCAACAGGAAGAAGAGAAACACCTGAGACTCAAAGCATGTATTTGCATAGAAAATCAAGGTGCCTTAGGTAGGGAGTAGTTCCAAGTGCAGGAACCAGGTTGATTTGGTACACTCCTATTTGGTTGCAGTGTGCCCAGAGCCGGGGTATCCATGGCAAACAGGCACTGGAGCATCTCATCCCCTGCTGCACAGGACAGATCCTTAAGCATGCAGAGGTTGTGGTTGTTTTGACAACTGTATACTAAATTTATCTGGAAATAAAAGGAAAAATTTAGTCTTGCGTTGCTATGTGTGCCTCGTGTTTTATTTATAGTTTGTTAGCCAGACCTGCTGACAGGATGTATCTTAACTCCCTGCCTGGGGAATGAAGGGAGGTAGGATCGTACCAGCCGCTGCCTGGAGAAGGCATTCCAGAGGCTCTGTGAAACTTTACATGAGGCAGAAAGTGTGCAGGCAGATGGCAGCTGCTCTAATTAAGACTTACTGTCTCTGTCTGTTTTCCTGCTGCTGTGGTTTTTAAGGTGTCTCTCTTCTTTTTAACACCAGAAGGATTTTAGTACTTTATTATCTGTACAGCACGGTATGGATCATATTGCAGTGATAAACGAGCTCAGAGCCACTGAAGTAAATGTCTTGAACCTTCAGCAAAATTAGACAATGGGATGACAAGTCTCCCAAGTCGGTGGCAGCTGAAGATGTGTAAATGAAGTTGCCATTTATGGTTAGTGATTGCCCTTCATCAGGATCTGTGAAACTCATTCACAGCCTACACAGCTCTAGAGATTCCAGGCAAAAAGGGACTCGAGCAGCAAATAAACAGGAGCACAGGTTGCCTTCGGGTGCTCCTGATGCTCGAATGCAGTTTAGCTTGAGGGTGTTTTGTTGTTGTTTTGTTGGTTGGAGTTTCATCTTTTCGGGTTTTGTGTGGTTTTGGCAGTGCATCAGCATTTGGAGCGGGTTAAGGCTGTGCTGAGTGAGTGCCTGCTGGTGGTGACAGACTGACGTGCCAGAATGTTTCAGTGTTTGAAATCAAGTCTCTCTCCTTCCCTTCCCTTGGGGTCTTTGCCCAGGGTTTGCTCACTGGGATATAAAGCCAGTGTTTGTCATTTCAGAATTCCAGAAGCTGTGGAGGAGCATTCCCGTGGATTCCATGGATGAGGAGAAGATAGAAGAGTATCTGAAACGACAGGGTATTTCTTCCATGCAAGAAACTGGACCAAAGAAAATAGTAAGAGATACAAATTATAGATCTTCCTAGGAAATCCCCCCTTCCTGACCCCACTGTGTTAATTCCAAAACGTGTTGGTGAGACTATGCTTGGCTTTGTGGAGCTTGGGGAAGTGTGACCAGTTTTAAAAACTGGAAAAGCCAAGTGCTGCAGCCAGCAGTCGGTGATTTTTATGACTTGTTAAAGCCAGTGTAATTAATCCAAGGAGGGCAAGCGCCAGCAATCCCCTTGAGTTCCACAGTGCTTTGTGGAACTTCTGCTTGAGGCCGTACAATACATCAAGGGCAGTAGTATTTGGGGAGAAAGATGGGGGGGTTTAACTTTTCTGCTAAACAGCTTTGAAATCCTGATGGGATTGTGGATGGAACTATGGGGCATATACCTGCTTCTGTAGCTGCACTTAAAAATGCCAGCTTTACTACTGTGGCTGAGATACTGTGGGCTCTGCTCTGTCCCCAGGGTCATCTCCCTGCCTGGATAGGAATTGGATGCTGTTGCTGAGCCAGGAGCCAGCACTTCCCTTCCCTGCCCACCCCTGGTTCTGGCAGAGCTCATCTTTCGCAGCAGTGGTGACCGGCACTATGTCACGGTCAGATGTCACAGATCTGACTCCTGTTTGTGTCTTCTTGCAGGCTCCCATTCAGAGGAGGAAGAAACCTGCTTCTCAGAAGAAACGTCGGTTTAAGACTCACAATGATCACTTGGTTGGAGTATTAAAAGATTACTCTGATGTGGTTCCTGGCAAGCAGTGAGCAGTTGAATTCTGGAGCAAACGCACATTTCCAGACGGGCTCTCTGCTGCTGGGGCTCGGTGTCTGCTCACAGGACTGACTGTATATAAATAATGTGATGTGTTTCCCCCACCCCAGCAACTGCCGAGGTGAAACAGGTCAGTTTAAGAGCAAGTATGAGCTACTAAATTTAGAGGTTAATTTAATTAGCTAATGGGAAACGGTGTCTTTGAGTAAGAGGTTCTCACTAGTTGCCTGTTGGCATAGGGTGATAAATGGTGCTCAGCATGTAATGCAGGAATTCCTGCTCAGTGCTTAACTCTGCTTTTACATTGCTTAATGGGTATTTACCTGGAATTACTTACAAGGGGCTTTCTAGTGGGATTGAATACAGCGTTTGTTTTACCTATTTCAGGAAAACCTTTTCCTAAAATCACTGCAGGCAAAGTTTCCTTCACAGTCAAATACACCCACGGTTTGTATGCTTCTTCCTTGCCATGGGACTGAGCTTTACTGAAGGGCGGTGATACCTGAGACTCAAACTCAGAAAACCCCTTCTCCTGAAATCCCAGCAGGCTGTGGGATGGGATGCAGCCGGAGCTTCCTAATATTAATTCAGAATTGCCCTCGGCAATGTCTCCTCACTGTTGTGGGTACAAATGTGTTGCACGTTCTGCTCTGTGCACAAGAGGGAAATAAAACGAAGGTGTAATACTGAAGCTTTTTTTTTTTTTTTTAATTAATAAATTTACAATGCTGGTTACCAGTGTTGCTTCCTTAAAGAATGAGAGAATCGACAACTTTTGTGCTTGTTGCGTTTTCCTTTTCATGGAGATAAAGGAATCTTTGCTATCTTTTTATCCTCTCAGTTGACTTATTGTTCTGGGCTAACACTGTCATCTTTTTAATGATGGCTGGGAAGGGAGAGGAACCACCTTAAATGCAAGCTCCCTGAAGATGCCTGATGTTCTGTGCAGCACAGCCTTACATGGAATGTGGCCAAATCATGTCCTCTTGATAACTTATTTTTATGTTCCGAACCAGAGTCGGTCAATGCTGATCCTGTTTTCGTGGCACTGCAGGAGAGGAGCTGTTTCTCCGCTCTTCCAGGGTTAGGATCAAAGATAAAAGAGGTGCCTGCAGCTCCCCACCGACGGCAGATCGCTGCTGCCTGAGCACAGGCTGCTGTCTTGCTTGATGCAGCCGAGGTCGAAGCAGAGGCCGTCCGATGCAGACACGTGAGCAGATGAAGAATGAGGCTTTGTTGCTGTCGCACTGAGCAAGTTCTGTCAGCTTGGGGAAATATGCTGCTGTAAGTGCAGCGTTTATCCTCCTGGTTTTAAAGGCTGCTCTTCTGAGAAACACAGTGCTTCCAGCGTTGCACATGTCAGCCCTGTTTAAGGAGCTGCTAAATGCCATTAGGAAGTTTCTTCTGTTATATTTATATATATATTTCATGGTTTTAAAGAATATATATATAAAATCATGCTGCTCCAGATGGTTTTGAAACTCTTTTTCTTTCCTGCATCTTCCAGGTCAGCACAAACAATTCCTCATGGAGCTTTTTAGTTTTCAATTACAACTCTTCTTTAAGTACCTACAGCACACTTGCAAAACTCTCTTCTGTCATCTTCACTCAAGGAAAAAAGTTCCCTTCCATCTGCTGCATTTTTGAGCAGCAATTTTTTGGTGGTGGTGGTTCTTGGACAACAGCAGAGCTCTGTGTTGCCTTTCCTACCTTTAGGGGGGTCTCATGGGTAGTAACTTCCCAGTTATCTTACATAACGTTGCCCTTTCTCTGTGAACCGAAGCTGGCTGTAAGGTAGACTACCTGCTTTGTTTTTCTGCTCAAGTGATTATGATAATAGAGTCTGAGTCTAAAGAAAATGCCTCCAGCTACTTTGAAAGATTAAAAATATGTTAGGTCAAAAAATAGGAGAGCAGGAAAGGGAAAGTGACTGTATGCTCTGTGTGCTGCACTGGCCTCGTTAGGCTGCAGCTGGTGTCCAGTTGGAAAGACTGAATTAGATGCTTTGCCTCACTGGTGGATGTCCTCTCTACAATAGTAGCAGGAAAGGCATAAATAAGTTTTGCAGCTTATTAGGGTAAAATCCAAAAAATAGCTGAAGGGAAGCTCACGTTGGCCTGTTGGTGATGTCATGGACTATAGAGAAGCAGTGGTGAAGAAAACAAGTTCAGACAATAAGCACAGAATCGTAGAATCCAAGACTTGTTTGGGTTGGAAGGAACCTTAAAGCCCATCTTGTTCCACCCCTGGCCATGGGCAGGGACACCTTCCACTAGACCAGGCTGCTCCACATCCACTCCAACACTTGGACACTTCCAGGGATGGGGCAGCCACAGCTGTGGGTAATCTGTGCCAGGCCCTCAGCATCCTCACAGGGAAGACTTTCTTCCATATATGTAAGCTAAATTTCTCCTCTTTCAGTTTGTGCCCATTCCCGCTTGTCCTGTCACTACAGTCCCTAATGAAGAGTCCCTCTCCGACTTCTTTGTAGGCCCCTTCAGATATTGGAAGGGGCTGTAAGGTCTCCATACAACCTTCTCTTCTCTTTCTAAGCCTGTCAGAAAGAAGAGGAGCATTAGCTCCTCTTCAGTGCAGATTTTAGGAGTTGAGTTTTGTTTCCCAGTCAAAGATGCTCCCGGGTGCTCCTTTTTTTCCCAAGACCTCTTAAAAATCAAATGGTAGAACTAGAAAACATCTCAGACTACATGAACATGAGTCTGTTTGCTGAAACTATTTTAGTACCATTCCAGTCCACTTCAGTCTCTCCACAGCATTATATCTTGATCAGGCTTTTTGCTGAAGTTCAGCTGTTAAACCTCATATTCCTCCAGGGTGTTTTCTTGTGTTCTGGGTCTGACAGAATGACTCTCCCAGTGGCCAAAACCACCAAGCCCTCAGCTTGCTTACTTTGGCAAAACCCTTCTTCCCTCAGAGTGGCATTACAAAAGGCTGCTGGGAGACATAATATTCTGTCCTGTCAGCCCTGGACCATTGTCCCATTTTTCTCCTCCTAACCTGGAAGCATCTGATGCAAACAAAGAAGATGAGGGCACTTGGGTTGAGAACACAGAATAGAATATTTCAGATGGAAGTGGTCTGTGGCAGGCACCTTGGTCTCATGCATTTCAGGAAGGTTCTTTGGCAAACCTGTCTCAGTGCCCTCTTTACCTGTCCCTGCCTATTCCACTCTCCTGAAGCTCCTGTCCAGCAAGGACATCCTTCCCTCAGCTCCAGGATTTGGTGGGCTGATCCTGACAGGGGTTTCCTTTTATAAGGGGCAAATTGAGTAGCCCAGGTGTGTCACACCTCTTAACATGGATCTCAGTTAACTTGTCTCCTAAAAGTTGCTCTAACTGAAGAGTTATTCCACCTCCTCCTCCATTATGATGATCATTCTGGAAGGAGATGGAAAACAGCAGGATTGTGTATGGTTGAATGAGAAAACTGACATAAGGCGATGTGTACAAGAGCTAATCTATAATTCATCATGATCATTCCAGGCTTTTAGAAAGCAGAGGAGAGTGAGGCGAGGGAGCCCCGAGAAAGGGTTTGGAGGCCCTGCACGTGGCTGCAGCCAGCGAGGGCTGTCACTTCCGATGAGCACGGGCGGGCGGTGCTGGGCCACCAGGGAGAGCCGTGCTCCCGGTACCTGCTGCTGAGGAGGGGCTGCCTCTGCAGATGACTAGAGGCAACCGCGGTGCTGACGTCTCATTATTTCCAGCTTTGTTGCTCACTTTCCGGTCGTTGCTAATGTACCAGGCCCAAATTCCTTTGTGCGTTACTGCCTCGGGGCCCTCTGGCAGCTCCTGCTTCTGGGGGAAGGATGTCCAGTAGAGCCAGTGCTTACTGTTAGCTGGTTTAGACTGGCAAGACTAACCACTGACAGCCATCAGGGAGAGGAGAGCTCAGATCTCAGCCTGCTGCTGTTGGCTTCCTTCTGCTGGCAAAGTCAGGGGTATGGCAAACGAGGTGCTCTGGGATTTGATCTCCTGTTGAGGGGGAGAGAGTCTGCTCTGGCACTGTTCCTCAGGTCTGTCCTTCGGCTCGGTGGGTGCGTTCTGACCGTGTCGGTGTTGTCAGCCCTGCGCAGCCTCTCTGGACGCATCCCTGTAAAGCAGATAAGGAAGATTGGCATCTCCCCAGAAGAGAGGGCTTGCCTGGACACTGCAGGGCTCCCTGGCATTGCATAGCTGTAGCTGTTCTCTTCCCAAATGAGCTGAACACAGCCTTCGCCACTCTGGCAAGGGCCAGCAGAGCAAGGGAAGCAGTTGGTTCTCTGCTCAGCACTAGGGAGCTCACACCTGGACATTGTTTCCATTCAGGCCTCCCCCTCTATTCTGTTGCCCCTCCATCCCCATGAATGCTGGTTGGAGCTCCCAGGCTAGTCAGGGCTGGGGGCAGAGGGCCTGAGGAGAAGTGGGGAGCTGGGACTGCTTGGTGTGTTGAGCAGGTGGCTGGGGATGTATCTAATCACAAGGTAGAGAGATGTGAAGGGCAGTGCGGAGGATGATGTGGTCAAAGGCTTTTGGCAACCATGGCAGATGACATAATAGGGGAATGTGGGAAGTTTGGCTTGGATATTAGGAAAAAACAGCTGGTGGGGAGATGTCTCCATCCATGGAGGGTTCAAGCATCACCCAGACAAGACCAGGCTGCCCAGTCTCTTGGTGGCAACAGTTCTGTTGTGAGAGGGAGGTTGGTTCAGAGACCTCCTGCAGGGTAGACCCCTTCTACCCACGTGCTCCTGTGGGTCCAAGCCCTGATTCCTTCGGTGCCTCTTGGCATGCTGTAAGAGCAGTTCTTGTTTCTCCCTGGCTTGCTTTCTGCTGCTTTGGCTTGCAGTGGCCTCTGTGTTATTCAACAGCCCAGGAAAAACAGCCATGACTCTGAAAACTCATCAGTGCTTCTGTGGCTGGGATTCACGTGTCGAACTGCACCGGCCTCGTGGGTTGGACATTGTGCAGAGTACAAGCACAGCAGGGGAAAAGGATGGTTAAGGCAGGAGGCTGTCCTGCCATTAAGTTAATTTTTTGACTATATACCTGCACTTCTGGGCTTGCATCCAAGGCCTGAAGTACTTGTACGGTTTCTTCCTGCCTCCATCAGTTTGGTTGTGTTCTCTATTCCCTCCTGAGCTGGTTATTAATTATGGAGACTGCAGAGATGAAGTCCAGACTCTTCTAATGGTTGACTTCACAGGGTTTTAGAGGCAGCATTTCAGGGACCTGCTAATGGTGTTTCTCAGCTTTGCTTTTTTAAGCCCCACTGTCATCTTGGTTTGTACCCTGAGCGAGGCAGGTAGTGGGAACACCACTGTAGCCTGACTGGAGCGTGGCTGGAGTGTTGGCTAGAGCCTGGCTCTTGGGGCACATCACATCTACAGCACCCAGCACATCCCCCTGACTTGAAATGTCCTCCTTTTCATGCTGGCAGGGAGAGCAGAGCAGCCTTGCCTGGCAGCTCTCAGGCAGTGCAGTGACCCTTGCAGGGTGACACCTCTCAATTTCCCCTTTAGGAACCAGGGAACAAATCCATGCTGAGTACTGTGCCAGGCCCCAACTATCCTTACAAAGCCACCCATCTCTTTGCTCTTAGCTGCTGGCTTCCCTCACAGCCTGTGTCTCAGCCTTTAAAGCTGCCTGGCCAAGCCCTGGTGCTCTCTCATCTCTCCTCTCCCAGCCTTGTTATTCCTTCTCCCCCTCTCCCAGGAGCGGCGCTGGACCTGCTCCTCCTCCCTGCCCCGTCCGGGCTGCGGGTGTGCCAGCTCGGCGCTGGCTCTGTCTGCCCTTTGCTCTCCCTGGGCTGGCTGGCACATCTCCGTTCCCGCGGCAGATTCCCTGTCCCTGCTGCTGCTGCCTGACCATCCGCCTCAAATCCTCTGAGAGATATGTCTCTCCTTCTCCCACCTCATTCCCATTTCTCTGCCATTCACTTGTGTCCATCTGATGCGGGTAATCAGTGCTGGTTTTTTCTCTTTTTCTCATAGACCCTGCCAAGCTGTTCCCTGCTTTTGCAGCTGCTTCCAGCCTGCTGCCAGTCAGCCAACCTCTGTGCAGGGATGCACAGGAAGGAGCTGCCTGCATCCCCCTCTCCCTGAGCATAGCCTTATGTTAGGGGGATGGGAAAAAAAACACTTGGGAAAACGGAAACAATGAGAGTGCAAAATCTCACTTTGGTTTTTCCAGCTCGGCCTGTTCGTATCCCCCAGGACTTATCCCTGGTATCGGATGGCAGCACTGGCCTGGCAGTCCCTGATCCCGTTTTGCAATTCTCCAGTGTCAGCCAGCAGCTTGGGCCTTCCTGTAAGTGCCCCAATGGTCACAGGGAAGGAATGTTCCCCCGGCCGCATGGGGAAAGGTCACCGCGGGCAAAGGGGACGCTGGGGCCGGGCGAGCAGCGTGCTGTGCCCGCCCCTTGCTGATGAGGGCAATGCTCATCAGCACAGAGACAAAAACAGGCTGGCTTATGGGGGAAATTGAAAAAAAAAATGGTTCAAGAGGTTAAATATTTTGGGCAAGGCCCCACTTCCCTTCGCAGGGCAGATCTGGGAGCAGATGCAATGCCCAGGCAAAGTTCAGGAGGATGTGTGCACGTTTCATGGCTCTCTTAGCTGGAGGATGTTTGCTGCTGAATCCGCTCCCAAAAACATCTGTGTGTCCTTTAAAGTGGTGCCTGGGACAGAGGTTTTGGCCAGTTGCTGCTGCTCAGAGCAGCTCTTGGGCTGAGCAGCATGTTGTGGCTCCCATCCCTTCCTCCCCCATGCCTGCCAACAAACCTCTCCGCTGGATGCAACTCGGAAGGAAAGCTGTGAAAGCTGTGACTTGCGGTGGTGGTGGCCGCTGCAGGATTAACATCCAACATTAAGGGCTTAACTCATTCCTGCCAGCCAGGGGTTTCAAATAACTGCCATGCCTCTTCCTTCCACCCTGGAGCTTGTAGCTTTTTTAATCCTGTCCTTTACACTCTGTTTTCCAGGCTGCCTTTGCTAAGCTGGAGCTTGCTCCTGGCACTTTGTTTTTGAAGCTTGGCCTGTTGTCTGAAGCTCCTGAGGGTGCTGGTTACATTTGTCGAGGTGGGAGCAGAGCTGAGAAAGAAGGAGGAATTTCTAGGTTGGGCTTACAAACCCGAGTTTTTAAAAATTCCCAGCATGTTAAAAAAAATACAGAGCTAATCTGGCCCTTCGTCTCTAGGTTACGTTTGCCTCAGCCGAGGCTGAGCTCATGGAAAATTGCATCCTAGCTCCTGTGCTCCCTGCCAAGATTAGTAGGTTTAAAAACTAACCGATAACATCTTTGTAAACTTGGAGTCATTTCTTTAAAGCCTGCTGATCCTTCCAGCCTGGATTTTGGAGCTTTCCTAGAGATCCAAGAGAGATGGCATCTGCCCTGAAAAATCACCCAGGAGCCTCACAGTGCTTTCAACTATTCCCGAGGGAGGAAAGAGGCTGATGTTCGCCAAGGCCCTGAGGGGTGTGTTGGGATCCTTCTCCCTGTTCCTAACCACATACACAGCACACAATGACGCTCTGCGCGTAACTTATAATAATCACCGGTTTTATTTTTAAAAAATTACAATAGAAAAGTACCTTTAAACATATTTCCAAAAGCAGAGTAGACAATGTGGAAGCTTCTCTCCTCTCCATGAGACAAAGTACAGGAAATAGTTTGCTAAAAGAGTTAGTCCGTCACTTGGGAACACTGGTATCGTTCCTTTCAGAGCCGCTCTGAGGGTTAGTCTTGGATTTGATTTCTTCTCACATCACTTTTATCAGGCCCATTTTTTACAGGCGACCCCAACGGGACAGTTTCTGATCGTGAAAAAATCCCGTTTTCTCATCCCCCTGTCCCATTCTGACCGCCAGAATCTCAGCCATCTTATTTTGGCCCACCCACAGGACAAGAGGAAGGAGGAAGGAAAAGGTGATGAAGTTTAATGAGGCCACAACAGCTGGGAAAAACCGGCTATAGTGAGGCCTGAGCAGCAGCTGAGCTCAGTGTTCTCTGCAGCTGGAATGGAGATAGGGGGAAAGGCAATGGAAGGAGTTCTGCACCTCCCTTTGCAAGAAACTGAAACCTGACAGAGGTTTTGGGTCAGTTCACTCTGTTCTTTTTCGGAATTCCTCCTGGAGCAAGGAGAAGGAGAACTAGTATGTCAAGCAGTCTCTCTGCTGGTACTCTATCTCTGTAAAGGATTTTGGCAGCCTCCCTTCTCATCTTTGCACATGGAAACATGGGAATGCCACGCAGGGAGCAGCTGGACCGCTGTAACATCAGCACTAAAACCCCAGGCCAGGCCAGGCCAGGCTAGTGCTTCAGCATAATGGGAAGCCCCTCGGGACTCATGTCCAACCTCGAGGAAGCTGGCAAACCAAGGATTTGTTGGTATGTTTTTTCATACAGCAGTTTACATTGCCTGTAACAGCTTGAAGCAGTCATGGCAGGAGGAGGAGGAGGAGGCAAATTGTCACCTTGCTACATGTGTGGGCTGTCCGCCCATCCCTGATCCGAGCCGTTGTACCCCACGGAAGGAAGCTTTGCACAGCAGCCATGAACACAGCCCCAAGGTAAAAAAAAAACACCGGAAGAAAAGTTCCTGATTGTCCTGCCTGCTCGTCATTTGGTGCAACTGGGAAGAAAACAGTAATACTGTAGTGTCCACAGACGCCTTGCCAACACGGCCGGAGCACAATTCCTGTGCCAGAGGGAGCACAATTCCTACAAACCCGCATTGTGTGTGTCGACATCCTCACACATGTGAACATCATGCCTTCGACATGCAGCTGATGGGGCCAGGGGATAGTAAGATTCTTCTTTACAGACCTCAAAAGTCAAGCACAAAACCTGTGGTCCGACTCGGTGTAAGATTGTCCTCTTGAGGAGCTTTGGTACAAAAATACTTGCTCTTGTTTTGGTTTTTTTTCTTTGTTTCTTCTTTTTTTTTTTTTTTTTGTCTGCTTTCCCGTGGTTCCATTTGAAAAGCCTTTTCAAACACTACAACAATGCCTGTCAAACCATGCTTTCAGGAGTAACACACTCTTCCTTACAAATATACAGTGTAAAAGAGGAAAATATTATTACTAGGTACGTTTTTCTTTTTTCTTCTAGGAGAGCAGATGTGTGATAGAGGCTGTGGGAAAGTCTTGGAGGAATCCAAACTTGTGTGAGGTTTTTTTTCAAGCCTGAAACAACAAAGAGAGGTGTTAAAAAAAAAGAGCAGCTGTGATGGAGGAAAAAGGGCTGTGGTTAATCTCTCTTCCTTCGTGGAAGGAAGCAAGGTAGGGGAGAGGGAGGCTTGTTTTGGAAATCCATGTCAGGACCATGCTCTAAGGACAGTTGTTTAGCAGGGAAATGCCTGCAGGGAGAGACTGTAGCATCCCAGGCATAAAGAACCCCACTGGTCCCACTTTGTTCCTCTCAGTGGCTGTAGCCCCCAGGGTTTGAACTGGAAAGCTGGGAGTTAAGTTGGAGTTGCGTTTTGCACTTAAGAGGAATTCAGTCTCTGTTGATCCAAGGCAGGAAGCGAGGACGGAGATGAGATTAGTGGGGGTAATTCAAAGCCGAGAGGCATTCCTTGGCTGTGGAAACTCTCACCCCTGATAACAGTGATAAAGGTGGGAATGGCAGAGCCATGCTTCTGCAGCATAGTAGCTGGAGCAGCCCCAGGGTCGTGCCAACCTCGGGGCCTATTCCCTGCCTATTCCCTCAGGGACATGGTGTTGGCTTCCTCCCTCCTCTGCCCCCTTCCCAAAGCAGCCAAGCCCGCAGGGTCGCATCCTTACCAGCACACTGAGGTCCTGTGGAGAGCACATCAACCCAGTAGCCGCCTTGGAAGACTCCATTAATACCCACAAGACTGACTGTAGGCCACCATCACACACCTGAGACCTGTGGGAGGACACAGCAGAGTGAGGGATGCTAGCACCAGGGACTGAGGTCAGTGTGCTGTGGGGAGGGGTGATTTCACAGTGGCCGGAGTCTGCGCTTGCTGAGGGGACAGTTTGCAGCTTAGTGGTGTTTGGCCAAAGATGGGGCTTGGTGATCTCAGAGGTCTTTTCCAACCTAACTGATTCTGTGATTAGCCCCGCCCTGATGGGCTCCAGGCAGCAAATACAGACAGATGCAGGCAGGAGAGCCAGGCCCTCAGCCAAACCCTCACTGGGCTGTGCCCTTCCCAGCTGGAGGAGCCTTGGAAAGGAAACAGGAGGTCCCCGACCCTCCATCCTCACCACCCACTGTGGCTCTTGGGCTGGTGGACCTGCTTCAAGGGGATTCGCTCATCTGCCCTTCCCAAATATGTCTCTGCTTGCATTTTATCTGGAAACATTGGCATGTTGCATATTTTGGAAGAACTGTTGGTTCCCAAAGCCTCACTACTCCCTATTTTTATCTGCTGGGCCTAAAATAGCCAGTGAATTCTTTATGGATCCAAGTCTGGGGCTGGCTGCAGCCAGGGCTGAGCCTCCTGCCCTCCCGGCTAAGTGACCTCGTGGCCGCAGCACAGCGCTGCAGATGCCAGGCAGATGGGCAGAGCAGTCACATGTGAGCATGGGCAGCTGATGCCAGAGCTTTGGATCCACTGGCATTTCTCCACAGGTGGGTGTGGAAGCCGGAGGCTTCCCAGCAGGGATGGGTCCTAGCTAGGACACTCCAGACAGGCTGGGATCGCAGGGCAAGCAGTGCTCAGCATCCACAAAGGCTCTTTTCCCTCTTCCATTAGAGTCTCCTTTGTTTATTTATCCACAAAGGCTGAAGTTATTTGCAGAGCATATCTTGCAAGGTTTTTCCATCCAAAGAGGTCCCAGATGGAATAGTATTGCTCCCGCCCTCCTGCCAGGCAGCCGAGTGCATGGTAAGGCTGTGCTTCTTGTTTTGGCAGCCCCACCACCCCGGGCTGCCTGGATAGTTTTCCTTAAGGTTTAATGAGGTGATTGCATAGGGCTGCCTTTTTTCCATCACAACACCCCGCTCTGGTGTGATGCCTTTCCATCCTGCCCCAGGACATGTGGGAAAGTGTTGGGGCGAATTGTGGCAGGGATATCTCCTTCTGGGGACAAGGAGGGCAACTGGACTTCAGGTGTCTGCTGAAAGGTGGCCACCCACCCTAAGCTGCTGGAGACCCTGGGAGCTGCAGTGGGGGAAGCCCCAGATAAAAGTGGAAGTGGCCCCCAGCCAGCACAGGAGGATGGGAGTGGGACAGTGGCACTCACCCGGCATTCAGCAGAACTGACGGGACTTCCAGCCCTGAGAACCAGCCTCGGAGGGAGGGAGCCAGCGCATCTGCAAAGAAAGGGGGGCACAAGGTGAGAGGGGGGTGGCTGCCCACCTTGATGAGATCGGACTGCATCTGGGCTCCTTTTTCCTGCCTTTTCCCAGGCACAGGGTGGAGGGAGGTTGGAACACCAGCAGCACAGCCATCCCAGCTCCAGTTCCAACAGTAACACAGGCTGAGCACAGCCCCCAGCATTGCTGCTTCTTGCAGGATGGAGCTGGGACAGCAGCAGCATGGTTCCACTGAGCAGGAGTGAGCTCATCCTTCTTAGCTCCTGCAAAGCCCACTTGAAACAGGGCAGAAAACATCAGATGCCAAAATTTGGCATGCAGGCATTCAGCCAGATTACTCCAAGCCAGCCCCACCATCCATCATGCAGTTCCTGGTCCTGCTGCTGTCTGCAGCATCCAGCGAAGCAGCTCCAGTTTGGATGGTGGCACCAGTCTCCAACACCCCCTCACCAAACCCACAACACTGGCAGCTGCACAGAAGGATGGGAAAGTGCCACCAGCACCTCCCCATTGCACTGATATTTCACATCAGGTAATATTGCTTCTGTTTTAACATCAGGTCTCAGCCTGGGTTTTCCCGAGGGACCCTCAGAGCTTCCGTACTCCTCTGTTTCCTTGGCTGTGCATTTCCCAGAGCAGGACAGGTGCTGCCTGTTAGCAGTTATTTGACAAGGCAAGTACATAGCTGCAATAATATTTACCAACGCTTTTCCTATGAACAGCAGGGCCCAAAAAGCTGGAGTTTCATCCAAAGGCTGCACATGGTTTGTACACTGAGCACTTTCCCTCACTTTCCTGCTCAAACCAGCCCTTGTCAGCTCCAGCTCCCAGGAATTGTGGCTCTGAGTAACCTGGCTCAGTCCTGGCAGGCCAAGGCCAAAAGCCTTTCGGATGGAGTTTATCTGGCAAATCTGTTTCCATGCACTTGTTACCTCCTGTTCATGACTGAGCTGGAGCCGGCAGCAAGGAGCAAAAGCCGGGATGATGTCCAGCATGAATGCTGAGGAGGTAGCTGCCTTTTCCCCCCTTGTGGCAGGGGTCCTTTCTCAGCATCCCCAGTGCAAGGCTGGCACTGCAAAGAAATCCTCTTCTCCACCATTTCCACTTCTTCTCCTCTTTCCCCTGCTCCTCTCCCAGGTGAATGGTTAATTTTTAACAGCCACATGCTGCCATCGGGGGCCACCGGCAGTGGCAAAGGCAGAAAGCGCTTGTGACAAGGCAGCACCTCGTCAATAAAAGATGGATCCTCCATTTGCGCTTCACTTCCCTCTCCTCCCCGTGAGAGCTGCTTGGTTTCACACACCACGAACAGCACACTGCATCCCAGCAATTCTCCACAGGCAGCCAGAGCTTCTGGAGCCCTCATCTCACACTGGCAGCCACGTGGGTGGTTCGGTGCCAGGAGTGATGGGGATGGTCCAGACCCTGAGAGCATCCCCAGCCTTTCCTCCTCCCTCCCACCTGCCCCACAACAGGTACCAGCAAAAGTAGGAAGGCAGAGAGAGGTGTCTGGGGAAAGGCAGGACCCCTGCCAGCATTCAGCTCCGTTTGGGAGCCTTCCCTAAACCTCAGGGAGCAGGGAGTGAGTGCTTGTTAGCCGGGCAGAGTTAGTGGTGCGGCGAGCACCGAGGAGAAGGGGGTCTGGGGCGGGCAGGAGAGTGAGCAGTGGAGGCAGATGGGTCGGAATTACCTGGGCGTGCAGTGAAGCGGGATAGGTGAAAGCAGGAGGAGGTAGAGCAGGTGCTAATTCCGCTGGGTACAGAGGGTACGGCCCCCACACTTCAGGGCTACTGGGGTAAAGTGCAGGCACTGTGAGCTCATCTGCAAGAGAAGAAGAGGGAGAGTTAACGGTGACCACAGGGTTGTGACCCTCGCTGCATCCTTCCTTCTCCCCCTGAGGCAGGAGCAGAGCTGCCCCCAGAGAAGTGTGAGATGCCACCACCGAGAGCAGACCCACAAAGCCAACATGGAACTCGCCCAATAGGATAACACAGAGTGAGCAATCCTATGAGGCTGGGGGCATTGCTGAGGGAGCCCAGGCTGGGCTCGTTGTCTCCAAGAGGTTTAGTAATCCCAGGGGTTCAGCAGAGGAGAGTGTGCAGCTCATGCCTGTGTGCAACAGCAAGGTGAGGAACCAGCATCTGCATGAGAGAAGCTCTTCCAGAAGCAGAAATGGGTATGGAGCACTCACGGCAGGACATTGCCAAGGTCTCTCCTGAGACCTCATCCTGCTCCCAGGCATCGTGCCAGGCTGGCTGTCACCTGTCCCAGGTCCTCTCCAGCACCAGCAGCTGCCTTTGGGAACTCCCAGCACATGCCACTACTACGCGGCGAGCAGGTACCGCTGCTTCCAATCGGACCTGGTGTTCCCCTTCGCCACCCTCTCACAGTATCCTTGCTCCTTCCAGCCCCTGGTGCTGCCAACCCGGGCCCTGCTGGCAGTGCAGGGGGTACTCACAGGGCTCCCGGGCGATGAACTGAGGTACAGCGGTGGGGAGAGGGGTGCTGGGGTTCGGGGTGCCCACCAGCTTGTTCTTGGCCATCTTGGTGTTGGCCTTGGCAAACTCCAGCCGCAGCGTCTGGGGGATCTCGGGGTCAAAGCGGATGCCCTGTGGGAAGGAAGGAGGGAAGGAGGCACGGCGGGTGGGCGAGCACTGCCGCGTGCCGGCCCCGCAGCAAAAATAGCTCCCCGTTATTTATGGGTTTTTTCAACTTCCAGCCCTGAAATGAGCTAATTTGCCGGGCCCCGAGGCGGCTCGCATTCCTCCGGCATCTTTAGCATCGGCACCATATTTGGCAGTCAGCATCCCGCAAGGCCGAGCTCTTATCCAGAGGGATTAGTGGAGCCAAAAAAAAAAAAAAAAAGTTTTACATTGAAAACGAAGACAAGGAAAAAATCAAGCCCAAACCAAAACGCAGGGAGAACTGGGGAGGAATTGGAGAACCGGCTCCACACAGTTCTGCCTGTGACTATTTTCAGGTAACTTCAAAGAGTTGCTAAAAGAAAGTGAAATCTGCTTTTTCTTTTGCAGACTTAACTGGGATTTTTCCTGCCAAATAAACAGGAGAAGTTGGGAATGCTGTTTCTCACTTGTATCTAAGGCTCAAGTTCTGGGGGTTCAAACTCTCTCGGATGACCCTGAGAAAGGTGAGAGGGATGCAGCCCTCCAGAAAGGAGGATGCAGCTGAGAAACGATGATGGGATTGTCTGGAGAAATGGGGATGCCATGGGGCCAGCTGGCATGGGAGGTGCACATCCCTGGGATGGAGGAACTCAGAGAATATGTGGGGACAGGGAAACAAGGGAGATATGGAGTGGCTGGGCCAGGCACACTCACGTTCAGTGCGTTCTTCGCTGCCTCTGCCTCGGAGCGGCTGTCGAAGCTGACAAAGCCCACGGGCTGTGGAGGAAGGACAGGAGGCATCAGTCAGGCTGGTGGGGAGCAGAGAGGGGAGCCCCTCACCCCAGGGAATGGTGGGTTGGTTGCACTGTTTGGAGCAGCTCCTACCTGCTTGGAGGTGAGTTTGATGAGAGACCCTTCGTACCCCTACAAGGAAAAGATTGAAAAGGGTATTTAGTGGAGATCTCCATGAATAAATAATAATAATAACTGAATAAACAGACTGAACTAGACTTTTTGAGGAGAACCAGTGGGCTCTCAGATCCCAGCAAGTGGTTTGAGGCCATGGGACTGGGGCAGGGGCTTTCAGCCCCTCTTTCCCTCCCCAATTTGATACCTTAAAGGGTCTGAAGAGCAGATACAGTTCACGGGGCTTGATGTCCAGAGGCAACCCACTGACAAAGAGTGTCCTCACCTGGAAAAGAAGAAAGGACGTTCCTGGGGGCCCTCTCTCATCCCTAACTGCACTTCCCACAGCCAGAAGGACAATGCCAGCCCAAGGGGAACTTCCTGGGCAGACAAAAGTCTTAAGCCACGCTTGAGTGCTGCTGAATTTTTGGGAGGCATGTCCCCATCTTTCGAGTGGCTGTGGAGGAAGATGCTAAGGCACCATGGAAAGGTAACAGGGACCTGTCCTCACCCCACCAAGTGCTCTCCAGGACAAAAAGTTCACAGAATCCCAGCACCTTCCTACCGGGTCTGGCAAACAGGATTTCTCCCATCATCCCTAGCAGATCCCGGACTCCACAGACAATGCCTATTGTCTCAGTTTAATTGCAGCAGCTCATTAAGGACTGAGAGAAGCAAACCCCAACTCTTCCTCCAAATAGCCCTGGTTTGGAGGGGGCTGGATTTAAACAGCTTGTTCCTGGTTTGTAAAAGTCACCTTTTAAGGGGTTTTAACCCTTTTTGGGTGGATTTAATGTTTGTCATTGTGCAGCATCCACAAAGCTGAAATGTTTGGGAGAAATCCTACTCCCACCACCCTAAGGGGGAATGTAGGGCTCCTCAGGAATGGGCAAACCCGGTGCTGCGATGGTTTTGCTTTACAACCAGCTCGTAACCTGGAGAGCAGTGTGAGGAACTGAACCTGCTGTTCCTCTCCTCATCCCCAAAATCTCATCCTAACACTGTGGGCTGGGGAAGGGGAAAACCTCGATGTATTTTATTTAATTTTTTTGGCCAGGCACCCTGCCTGCCCCATTCCCTGGGAAAAAGACATGGGAAACAGCCAGAAACAGCCAGCCCAGGCCTATTCTTTTGCTGACATTTCTTCTTTCTCTTGCAGATAAGCTATCTCCCCCATCTCCCAGCCTGGGAGCAGCAAACATTCCTGCTTTGTGGAACAAAACCTCTGGCTGACCTATATCTATTAAATAACAAAAGGTACTCAAGCTGTTTGCACATAGCCCTTGTGTCAACAGCCCCGGTGATACCCATCCTGGGTACCAGCATTATCATGACCATCATCATCCCTGCAGATACCAGCATCCAGGCTGGATGACATCAGCAGAGCAGGGATGTCCTCACCCCTTCCCAAGCCAGGGCTGCATGTAAGCACAGCCTGGTAGCCTGTCCACTCTGAGAGACCATCCACAGTGGGCTGAAAGCCCCCCAGATCACCTTAGAGGACCCCTCCTAGCCCTCTGCCGGTCTCCTGGGACCAGGGAGTGACGGAGCATCCCACAGTGTTCAGTGCTGCTCTACCCCCAGTGGAGACACTGCACGAGTTTCTCCTGGCAGGGACTGGGGAGAGATTCACCTGGAGAATCTCCCCTGGTGTCCATGAAATTCAACCTAAAGAAAGCCAACTTTTCCTTTCCTAAGGTAAAAAATATTCCCTTTCAGACAGGTCCACCTGAGCACAGCTGCTCTCCAGGGAATCGGCTCTCCAGACACATCCACTGTCCCGGGTGGGTTTACGTCCCGAGTAGGCTGAGCATCCCTGCACAGTGTCCCCTGTCTCACTCATCCCTGGAACAATCCCTGGCTTCCTGACTCTCCTCTCCCTGGGGAGCTTCAGGAAACACCAGAGGCGTCAGCACCAGCTCTGGTGGGAGGGACTGGGGGAACCCGCTGCCAGTTTGCCGCATCCCTGAAATCCGAACTGTACGTGCCCAAGCCTGCCAGACCATTTATCCCCAAAGCCACATGGGAGAGAGACAGGAGAGATGAAAGATTCCAAGGAACCCTCTGAAATTTAGCCCCACAGAGGAAGGGCTTCTTTCCTCTAATGACTTTGTTTTCTTTGCAAGTTCAAACGTGGGTCGGCCAAGTTTGAATCTGTAAAATTATAGAGCGGCAAGAGGGAGAAGGGCTCCAAAGGATCCCCCAGCTGGATTCCAGCCCCAAAAGGGTGTTTGGGGCCCAGAGGAGGGGATGGATATGAGCTTCTGGGTGCTCCCCATCTGCACCCCGCAAATGTACCCAGCCCCAGGGATGTTTGAGTAGATCCTACGTAAACGGCATCCTTTCGCTGGGTAACAAGCAGGTGGGACTGGCAGAGCAAGGGAGCATCCTGGGGGATAATCCCAGCAGGCTGGACAGATACCCTTTTGCCAGGGGAAAGATTCTAGGTGGAAATATTACTCCTGCCCTTAAATGGAAGGGGAGCTTTGGTCTGCAGGGAGCTGCTCCAGGTGTTTTTTGTGCTGAGAGAGCCCAGGGATTCAGTCCCTGTTCTCTACCAGAAACATTCCCAGGGCAAAATCCTTCCCTAGAGCAGGGGAAAAAAAAGCCTTATCAGCAAAATTTCCAGGCAGCAGGCAAGTATATGTTCTTCCACAGGGAAGAATTACTCCTTCTGGGAAGTGGATCAGGCATGGTGCCTACTCCCAAGGGTGTCATGGGACAAGGCCAGACTGACAGCTCTCGAGCAAGGATTGAAGGGCGCTGGAGCATGGGATTCCCCCAGCCTAAACCCCATGGGTTTTTTGGACAGCCTGAGCTGCTTCGTTTCAGTTCTGCTGTACAAACATCTTTCAGTTTCTTTTTGGTGGAGCATTTATCCATCTCTCCTTCCTCCTAAAATTTGGGGTGAAACCAAAGATTTTTTTCAAGTCAGAAGTGCCAATGTTTGCTCCAGGAGGAACTCAAAGCTGACTTGCCTTCCCTCTATGGGGATGGTAGCTATGGGAGCAAGTCCCTTTCCACACTCCTCCTCTGCTCCTGCTGCTGCACCCCACAGCCCCCAGATTTGCCAGGGCTGCTGGATCCTACCTGTATTGCCTCACTCCTGGTATGTGTATGTCCCCTCCCAGCTTTTTCCCCTGCAGAAAGTCTGCTCTTCATCTCTGCTACTCTCCTGTTCCTCAGAAATCATCTCCATCCCACTTCTGGCTTGTCCCTATCACCTTTGCCTCCCACCATCCTATTCTGTTGTCCCTGAAATTCTGTGTCCCGTCTTGGGCCAGTTTAAGGGATGCTGAAAAGGGTCTGTGGGGATTTGCTGGGATGGTCAGGGTTGAGGACATGCAAGGAGAGGCAAAGATCTGGGCCAGGAGGTCTCCAGATCATGGATTAAGGATGACCCTGGCATGGAGAGGTCCATGATGGAGCACCAGCAGCCTTCCTCTTCCTCTTCCTCTTCCTCTTCCTCTTCCTCTTCCTCTTCCTCTTCCTCTTCCTCTTCCCCTTCCCCTTCCTCTTCCTCACATGAAGCCACAAGCCAGGTTTGTCTCCCGAAGGTAAGGAGGCACCAGGGAGGCATTTGCTTGGCTTGGACCCCCATCAGCTGGCGGTGCCCAGAGGGATGTCAAGTGCCCCAGCGGCAGTGCCCTGCCGGCATGGTCCCGGTCCCGGTCCCCTGCCCTGCCCAAACCACCCCCGGTAAACGTTAACAGGCTGTGGGGAGGCGGGAGGTGTCCGGGTGATTCATCCACGAGGTATTTAATCGCCTCCTTTAGCCCAGCTCCCGTCCCTCGTCTGTCCGTCCGCCCCTTCCAGCGGGGCTCGCTTTAATTCTCCACCAGCCGATTATTCGCTTGACTGCCCGCCGCCGGGGAGGCACCGGATCCCGGCGGGAGCGGGAGGGCGATGGCACGGGGCTGCTGCCATCGAGCCGTGG
Organism: Notiomystis cincta; assembly: GCA_013398075.1. Classification (NCBI taxonomy): domain Eukaryota; kingdom Metazoa; phylum Chordata; class Aves; order Passeriformes; family Notiomystidae; genus Notiomystis; species Notiomystis cincta. The sequence goes on along the minus strand of VZRX01000306.1, from coordinate 6,171 downwards.
AACAGGGCGAGCAAGGCGTCCCCTCCCATTCCCGGCAAAGCGGGGTGCTGCCTCCCCCGCGGCGGGGTGCATTCCCGCTCCGCCGGGATTAGTCCTGGCATAAATAGTCTCTTGGCTAATGGAGCGTCTTCCTCGGCTGCGTTTAGATTCCCGGGCTTGTGTATACGCATGCCTTCAGCCCGCAAAACTCCCCGACATAAACAAGGCTGAGGCCGAGGGATGCCGGCCCCTCTGCCCGGGGGATGCGGGAGGACCGGGATAAACCTCCGGCCTCGCCAGCCGTAGCCGCTTCTCTGGAGAGTCGCGGTTCTCTCACGTCCGGTGAAGGACAGGAGGAGAGGAACAGCCCTTGGGGAAAAGCGAGTCCAGAGCTGCCGGGGCTGGAACGAGGAAGCGGCAGAGGAAAAGGCAGTGAGCAGCCAAGGGAGCAGATGGGGGATTGCAACAGAGCGGAGGAGCGGCGGGATCAGGCGGGGGTCACACACGTCCCTGTCCCGCCTGGATCTTGCTCCCAAACCCTCTGGACCCCACGCTTCAAGGAGGAAAAGAAGCAGGAGCACGGGGAGATGCAACACGGGGCCCACAGGGGCAAATTTTATCTACTCGCTGGGCACATTCCCCCGGAAGCCTTCCCTGGGGTCCCCTCCCCATGACACGGTTCCCCCGGGATGAGGGATCTGGCATGGGATGGGGACGAGGGCTCTCCGCAGCCACTCCGCTACCAAATAAGGCCTCCGTCGAGCCTTTTACATGCCGTTCTCGCCCGGCCAAAGTGACGTGACCGCCTTCCCAAATTGTTCTGGTTCCTCCGTGGGGAAGCCCCTGGCCCACAGCTCCCCTGCACGGGGGGGTCATTCCCGGGGGGACAGACGAGAGGGACGTGGAGGCCACCCGGGGTGCCAGGAGCAGGCAGGAGGACCGGGGCTGAAGTGGGGACTTTTCCCTCCCGGCAAGCACCCTGACTGACCTCACCGGGATAGGGCTTGCTTTTCCCTTTTTCTCTGAGGGAACAGAGGCTGCAAGGCAAGCCCTGGCAGGGGGGAGGTGGGGCACAGTAGCTGGGCAACCCCCTTCCCTGCGCTTGAGCAAATAGACAGCACCGGCTCCTCCAGCCTGGGCCGGAAAAAGTCCTGCAGGGAAAATACCTGCCCGGCACCACAGGAGCGCAGCTTGCAGGCACGCGTGGCCATCGCACTCCTCAGCACCGTGGGTGTCCCTGGCACCTCCCTGCCATCCCCTCCGGGTGCTCCCCATGTCCAGCATCACCGGGGCCGGGGATCCCCAAGGATCAGCAGTGCAACAGCCAGCCCCCAGCCCTCCGGATGTGACCGGGAGCAGAGCGAGGGCTGCCCTTTGCCATGCTTTTGGAAAACGCAACAGGCCTCCATGCATGTCGCCCACTGCCATGCTCAGCCGAGCCACAGCCACACCATCAACTCTCACGCACCCCGCAAGGCCACCAGTGGAAAAAACTCCCCGTTATTTAGGAAACTTTGGGAAGTTTGAACCCAGAACCACCTCCGAAATAAGCAAACTGAAGGCAGGCAAACAGCGGGCGGTGGAGTTGCGGTGATCCCAGCGTTGGCCACCAACCAGGGACCCCAGCAGGGAGCCAGCAGGGTTCTGCTGGATCAGCCCAGCCGGCTGGAGGGTGGGGAGGAAGAGATCTCAGATAGGAATCTTCCCGCTCTCACCCTCACAAAGTCCAAATTCCCATCTCAAGGTCACGGGCAAAACCAGGAACTTTGCGGCTGGAATGAAGAAAACCAGCTCTCACGGTGGCGGGGTGTGGGGTTGGTCTCCCGTGCGGATGGGAGCGTTTCGGACATCTTTGAGGTGAGACCCGTGGGAAAGAGATGCGCGGCTGCTGGATGTACAGTACCCACGGGCACCGGCAGCGGGACCGGGGGGAGCCTGGTTTATCCCCCCACGTCCCCCGGGGAGATCCGTGTCTCGAGTGGGGCTTTCCCGTGCCCGCAGGTTCCCTCCGGCGAGGCGGAGGGGCGTTTGCGGGGAGCCCCGGGTGGATGNCGGGGGCGCGGCGGAGCGCCGGGGACGGACCGCAGGGTCGGGGATACGGGAGGTGGGCGATGGGACGCGTGATGCGGGATTGGGAACGCGGGACACGGGGCTAGGGAGATGGGACACAGTGCCGGGAACATAAGACACAAGGCTGGGGACACAGGACAGAAGGCTCGGGACACAGGGCACAGAATTGGGAATGCAGGACAATACTGGAGACATAGAACACAGTCTAGGACATGGGGTTGGGGATACCGGATACAAGGCTGGGGACACGGGGCACAAGAATGGGGAAATGGACACAGTCTCAGCGACATGGGACACAGGCTGGGAGTATAGGACAGGGCTGGGCAGAGGGGACACAGTCCTAGGGATATGGGATATAGGCTGGGGACACGGGATGCAAGGTTAAGGATACAGGACAAGGACACAGTCCTGGGGTAACAGGACACTCGGCTGGGGCATGGGGCATAGTCCCAGGGACATGAATGCATCAGGCCTGTGGGGCAGAGGAGGGGACGGTGCTGGGAACACCCGATGCAGGGCTGGAGGCAGTGGAGGGACCAGTGGGGGCTCATCACCCCAATCAGCCCCACCTGGGGGCTCAACCCCTCCCTGCCTGGCCCAGGGACTGCATTTAGGTTTCATGCTTAGGCTGGGCTTTGGCTGAGCCTGCACTGGGCCTGGCATCCCGCACACTCCATTCTAGATCTCGGTGTTGGGTCGTTCCAGCCCTGCACAGCGCCACGGAGGGAGGGGGCTGTGGTCCCGCAGGGCTGGACTCGGCTCCGGGGAAGCGTGACGGAGACCCTCGGGGTGGAGAGCAGCAGCTGTGTCCAGACCAGGTGCTGCCTGCGCACAATGCTCGGGGACCGGAGGTGACGCCGAGGACATCCTGCTCGTGGCACAGCGCTCGTTCCCAGCGGGCGCTTAAGGTCACCGCTTGCCTTTCTGCGCCTCACCGGCCAAGAGACCTGGGGCAGCTGCCCACGTGTCCTGCCGGCTGCCCAGGGGACACAAGCTGGCCACCCACAGGTTTGCAGCCTCTGCCGCAGCGATTTACAGGGCAGAACCTCTCGTGCCGGGAAGGAGGTGGAAATGAGCTGCGCCAGCTGGATTTGCGGGAGCGGGACGTGTTTGGCTATAAGGGCAGCTGATCCCTAGAGGGAATCTAGAGCACTGGGGCTGATCTAGTCACCCAAATCTGCTGGAACCTCTAGCTTTTGGGGTAGACTTTCAGTAAGGGGAGAATTTATAGATGTGTTTTATCTCCCGTTGTTTTCCCCTTCCACAGGCATCTCCTGAAAAAACTCTGGCTGGACAGCAGGCGGGACAATATTCACAACCCTTATTTGGACTCGGCTTTGGGGAAGAGCTGCACTTCCCCGGCAGCGCTGGAACCCGGTTTGGAATCACAAACCATAAAAAGGGGAGGTCTGGATTTTTGGTAGCCATGGAACTGGACTTGGGGAGAAAATCCAATTGTCTCCAGTGGATATTGCACCGCTTCCTTGCCTTGAAACCCCTGCCCCGTGTCCCACAAAAATTGGGGTTCCTTTGTGGTGGTTGCTGATGCTCTCCCCTCTCTCCTTCTTTCCTACAGGAATTTCTGCTGCATCGACGTCCATCTGTGCTGGGACACAACGCTGGACTGTGTCATACAGGGATAGAGGGGGAAGTTGTGAACCGCTGGGGACTCAGAGGGTACGGCTGGGAAGTGTGCCGAGTCCCGAAGCTCCCGTGGAACAAGTGGAGAAGGTTCAGCTCCGCTCTGCGTCCTCTGGGAGGGAATCCGAGCAGGAGCAGCCTTCGGGGGAAGGGGCAGAAGGTGGCACCGTGTTCGTGGAGCCTTTCCCACCCCAAGGCCCGCGTGGATCCGGGATGCGGGGCCGAGACCCCCGAGGAGCGCGGCGTCACACCGCCCTCTGCCGTCTCGACGCGGGAGGCGCGGGGAGGTGGCAGCAGGGCTGTCCCCGGGGGACGTGGTGACACCCGCCCCGACAGCGCTTGTGTGACCCAGGCGCCGCGCCCCACACAGTCAGAGGACAGCAGAACAGGGGATGTTTTATTCCCCAAACAAAGCACGAACAAAAGAGTTAACGCGTGAGAGACAGTAAAAGCGGGTCCGAGATTGCCGGCAGAAGATAAATAAATTACACAAATGAGTAAGAAATCGTTTGATGGAATGAGGGACGTGGAGACCGGACGCTTCCCGGAGTGTGTAGTGCTTCTGAGGACCAAACACCCGGCCAGGCACTGGAAGCATTAGGTGGGTGCTCAGCTCTTGACAGGGGTGGACGAGGCCTTCATGGTCTTCTTCAGGTGGTGGTAGTTGGGCAGGATCTTCATCAGGAAATCCAGCTGCAGTGTCTGGGGCTGGAAATGGAGGCAGGGGAGGTGAGGGAGCAGCCGGAGGGCAGCAGCCGGAGGGCAGCAGCCGGAGGGCAGCCGGCGGGGACGGGAGGTGGCAGCGTGTCCCGTGTCACACACGCACCTGTGGCCGCTCGGTCTGCACGCGCCGCAGGCAGTCGGCCCCGTAGATGACGGTGTTTTCCGGGATCACCTCGTAGGTGTTCACGTTGCAGCAGGCCCCGATGATGCAGCCGCTCGTCAGGATCACATTCCTGCCAACAAACGCTGCCAGGGAGAGGGAGAGAGAGGAATTCCTGTGAGAGTCATCCCCACAGCATCTACAGAAGCAAAATCTCAGCAGGGCCAAGAGAATTACCTTTGGATTCAATGACGTTGTTGTCGCCCACCTTCATTGCTTGGGAATCTACAGGTCTCTGTTAAGTAAAACTGTGAAGTGCTTGGCTTTTTTTCAACAGGAGAAAAAACCCTGATGCCACTTTCAAACCACCATTCAGCCCTGGGCTATTTGAACCCTGACAGAGCCCACAGATGCTTCCCCCTGGGGGGATCCAGAAGCGCCATGTGCCGGATGGTTTTGTCACTGCACAGGAAGGATACAGCACCCGACCTCAAAAACATTGTTGGTGCCAATGACCATGGGCTTGGGCTCCACATCTTCGCTCTCTGGGGTTATGTTCTCTGGATACCTGCAAGAAGGAAGAAGAGATTTCCATGTCTGAGATCACCATGACTGTGTCCTGTGGGCAGCTCGACCTTGTGACAGACTGAAGTCACAGATATCCCACCTAGCTGAGCTGGACTGCCCGAATTTTGAGACTGCTTAGGATTAGGATTCTTCTACTCTGTTAGCTTGAGAAGGATTCAGAGGGTGGACTTAGCAACCATCCAGTATCTGAAGGGGGCCTACAGGGAAGCTGGAGAGGGACTCTTTGTCAGGAACTGGAGTGACAGAACAAGGAGTAATGGGCACAAACTTAAAGAGAGGAAATTTAGGTTAGATATATGGAAAAAGATCTTTACTGTGACGGGGGTGAGATACTGGAATAGGTTGCCCAGGGCAATAGTGCCCCAGCCCTGGAAGTGTTCAAGGCCAGGTTGGACAGGGTTTGGAGCAACCTGAGACAGCGGAAGGTGTCCCTGCCTATGGCACAGAGGTGGTATGAGATGATCCTTAAGGTCCCTTTGAACACTTAATATTTGATAATTCTGCGACTCCGTGGCTTCTCCCCAAGCCATAGTGCCACACGTACGCAAAAGCACGAAGTTGGCTGATTTTTCTTTTTTACTAAGCTCTACCTCCCCAGGGTTTCTAAGCACCCCCGGGTGTCGCACGGACCCGTTGATGATGAGCGCCTGCTCCTCAATCAGGTTCCCTTCTCCGATGACGATGGGCCCCGCCTCGGCGATGATGCGGGCCTTGGGATGGATCACGGTCCTGGGCCCTGCGGGGACAGCCCGGCGTCACCCCGCGCCCGCAGCGGGCGGGGGCGACAGGCCCGGCGGTGGGGACAGGGCCCTTACCGATGGTCACGTCCCCGCGGATCTCGCTCTCCACGCACACCACGGCGCCCGGCGCGATCTTCACACTGCGGGGAGCGACGGGGCGGTCACCGAGGGCCCGCCAAGGGCCCGGGCGGAGAGGCGGGGAGGGGACGCCGCGTTCCGGGGCGGCTGTGGGAGGGCTCGAGGGGAGCTCGGGGGGGATCGGGACTCACCTCTTCTGCGCCTTCTCCGCCATGGCCGCTGCCAGCGGCGCCTGCGCGGGGCGGGGCCGCG
>VZRX01000305.1:81372-94349 GCA_013398075.1 Notiomystis cincta | reverse complement strand
TATAGATATATGTATATATATGATATTCTAACTTCATAAGCTGGAGAGAGGTCCTAGTATCTCTTCTATGAAAAAGTGAAAAGTCATCTGTAAGAAGGCATCCACTTGCATACATATTTAATGTTACCCCGTAGAGACCATGGAAACTCCTCTTCACTGGGCTGTGATTTTATGGGGAACACTTTAGTGGAACAAAATACATCTCTTTATGATTTAATCTTCACGAATATGGATATTGAAATACTCTTCAGTACTTCATTATCACAATACCAAGAAATCTTTTCTAGCCATGTTGAATACATAAAAAACCAAGACTGTCAATGAAAAGAGGTGATGACATTCTGTATTTTTCACATTTAACTGTTTTACAAGAATCTATTAATTGTCTCTGTCAGTTGTTAAAATAAGTAAGCGAGATGCCCTCTGCACGTCTCTCAGGATGACTGGCCTAATCAGGCTCAGCCAATTCAATGAGTATTTTGCTAAGCTTAATTAAAATTCAGCCCTGCATTTGAGTAAGCCGCAGTGGTTTGGCAGACCTTCAAAGGGCTACACTGCAGCACAACAATAAAAGTGATAAAGGCACACAATAACAATAAATATAATGCAAATGTTCCCATTATTCACAAATCAGGTATGAGGTTGCTCCTTTAACTATTTTCTGTTTTCTGTGGTGATGAAATTCAAATTTTTGGATTTTTCATTTTCAATCTCTGCAAATATTATTCTTATCCACATACCATTTTATGGTTCTAAGAAACTGAAGTTAAGTAATTCTAATAATTTAAGAACAATACTATATGTAAATTATTGCCAATATTAAGAGAATTTCACATAATTTTGTTTGGTAAAAATTTCAATGGGACTTTTGCTTTGCAGTGGCAAAACTTCAGACCCTCGGGGAGTAACACCTCAGCTTGACCAGTTACTCCTTCAGGTATATTCTTCATTTACCTTCCTTGAGTGTATGACCCCAGGTGTAGGTTTCTCCCAGCATTATGTAAATTGCAGTTCTTCAACATTAGACATGAAATGGAGCCTTCCCTGCAGGTACTTCAGTTTTGATTTATAAATTGCAATTGTGCACCATCACAAATGCTTGTTTTCTTTTGTTACAAAATCTCTACTGTTCCTCACATACCTTAAATATCTTTGGAATGTTTATTTGTCACCCAACATGAAAAAATGTTAGTTAGAATATATTATTTCTTCAGAATTAGAATTTCCTTTTGAAGAAAAAAAATTGTTATGGTCCTTTTGAATGGTGAGGGCTCTGCATCACAAATAATTTACAGCATACTCCTTTGTCTTGTACATCATGATGGTTCCCTTACCCTTGTCCCATTAGCTTTGTATCCTGGTATGGGCTGCTGATATTTTACTATTTTGTTTGCATTCTTATCAAACACTCCACTTACAGTCAATCTTGGCTGAAGATTTTTTTTTTCCTTCAAAAAGGCATTACTTGGAAGACTTATGACATTCCATCTTCTGCAATAAAGTAAACTAACAGCTATGGTAAAAGATTTTATAATGGCAAACAAACACATTTTTCAGCAACTAGAGAAGCAAAAGAGGAAGAAACAGTAAAAACTGAAGCAAATAGCAATTACTGTTGAACACTTTCTAAAATCATATTTTGGTCATAGGAAATAAACATTAGAATTTAGAATAAAAAATGGTGATTCAGAGATAAACAATGATAGAAATATCACACAGTGAAAAGACATTCTAACTAATGGCATATTGTGTACTTCAGTGTTTACTATTTGCTAATATCTCTGCAGTGGCTTTTGCAATCAGAATGGTTATTGGTTTTCAAGGTAAAAAAACAAATATATGTAAACCATAAAAATATACCTAACAATAAGAATAGTTCTTTGTCTGAGATGAAAAATATTCATCTTTAAAAGAATTTAACATGCTGCTAATGATGCTACTTTCACAACTGAACAGAGAATAAAGTGGAGTCCTTATTTACACGAACTCCATAAACCTTGACAAAGCAGTGAGTATGAAGCTTCTTCCCATGTCCATATGAGCAGATGACCTATCTGCCTTTTTTTCATTTCTCTTCTCTGCAAATCTAATCTGGACTTTGTTAAATGAAAACCTTTGCTTTCCTGCAACACATTTGCAGAGAGCAAATCCTTTACTAGGAAGCTGCTCAGCCAACAGTCACTGGGCATTTCTCCTGCCTCCATTGAACCTTTCTGTTGTACAGTGATAGAAATGCTTCCAGAACATTTAGGATATTTACAGATAATGTCAAGAGGAATAAAAGGAAAATGCAGTTTTATATTTTAAATTTTTTTTTAGTATTTTGTTTTGAAGTATATGAAAGTATCTTGTTAAATGAGGAAAATGACTAAGCATCCATGCTGCTGAAAGATTGTGAGTACTGCCTACAAACTGTGACTAAACATTTAATTCATATTAAAAGCCATTCTTTACAATTCAGTATTTTTTCCACAGGTCGTGACTAAGGATACAAAGTTATGTAAATCTTTATAAATGAAGATTCCTTCTGTTTTCTCCAAATTTCTTTCTGATAGCATGTACAATTAATCACTGTCAGTAAAAGGATCACTTAGATGCAAGATTTTTTTCGTGAAAAAAAAGACTCAGAAAGAGTCAGATTTTTTATAAATACCTCAGTTCTCTGTGCCTTGAGAGAGAAAGTGTGACTAAGACAATAAATGTGAAAAATTGGACATAGTAAATTAGAATATTATTAAAGATCCAATGAACTGTTTTTAATCATTTATTTCAGAATATATTTCAGGTGCAGTGAAACAGTCAGATATGTACATGTACAAAATATTTAACTGAGAGACAGCTGCATTTAATCAGACTTTGCTTACACAAGAGTGTAGCAGTGTCTAAAGAGCAATGCCACTGAGTGACTTTCTGGATGATCTTTCTATATTGATTCTTCCCTTTCTAGAAGCAAGAAAAGCTTTTCTGGTAGCATCCATCAAAACTGCTGTACTAACCACAGAGATTCCTCTTTTGTTTCCCATTTCAATGCTCACAATTGCTTTCTCCTCTTTCCTGCAGTGCTTGCAACTGTTGTCAACTTGTAAAAGTTTTGGGGCTTTTTTACCAATCAGGTGTTCAGGGTTTCCACAGCAATTGCACAATACAATATATCCCAAAGCACTTTACCAGTTTGTGAAACTTTTTCATTATCTTTTTCTGCTTTCATAAAAAACATCAGTAGTGATCCTATCTAACTCTTTGGGGTGCAATTTTGTCTGGGATTAACACATAAAGCTTTCTGCAAATTAGGAAGGAAAAACAGCATTGAATTTATGGCTGAATTTTGTATTATTCATAGGTATCATTTTAAGTTTAATTAATCTGAAGAGACCTTATTATAAAAACCAAATTGGAAACTAAATAAGAAATAGAAAGGAATTGAAGATTTGTTTGATACCATGTCAAGTCTCTAATCTGACTCAGTGGGCTGGTATGCAAGTGCCTGTGCCAGCATGAGGGAATAAGTGAAGTTTTACCACTGGCCAGAGCTGTAGGTGTGGATGAACTTTAAACAACAGGGCAGCCACCATCAGTAAGTGGTGAGAGATGACGTGTGCAAGCAAAGTGTCACTCACAGCTGAAATTAGTATAAATCACCAGTATAAAGTGTGAGATCTGTAATTACAGCTTTACAATATTTGGCCTTATTACAACTCACAACACCAACAGGTAAACATTCCAGCCTCCACAGCAGTGCTGGGAGATGATCAACAGAACACTGCTAATATGTAGTTTAATAATAGTTAATATTAGTTGAAGGTTTAAGGAAAAGGTGACAGCTGATACACAGAAGCTGAAATTTGGCTGTTAGAACTGTAGTATTTAATTTGTGTTTTCTCTTGTTTCTTAAATTGGAAGATTAGTAGCAAATTCAGAGCTGGACCAAAAAAAAAGAAAAAATAAAGAAAATGAAAAAAAACTATTCCCCAGAGCTCTCACACATGACATAGAAAAAGCAGAAAGAGAGATGCATAGTGAAAAGTTCTGGCAGTGAAGACCACAGATGTCTTTTGTTTGTAAAGACACTACTGTTATTAATATTTTCATTTATGTATTTTAAAAATAAAATATATGATCATTTTGTTGGGTTGGGTTTGGGATTTGGAGGTTTTTTGGGGGGGAGGGTTTTTTTGTGTTTTTGTTTGTATTTACAGGTTCTTTTGGGATTTTGTTTTGTTTTGTTTTTTTTTGAGGGGATTTTAAGCTATGCATTTAGGTATGGTTAAAGCAGAAAAGTATTCCTGGCACCTAAAAGCACAGCAATGGAAAAAAACATCAGGCAAAGATCATGAGTAAAACTGTAAATAAGGGCTTCGAGCACTTTGAGAATTTCAAGTTCTACAGTTTAATATGTCCACACCAAGGCTTGAGAGTATCTTTGTACACTTTAGTAAAATCTAACCCCTCCTAAAATTCTGCTCTGTTTGCAGTACTTCATAACTGCACCAAATTCCAGGGTAAAAATAACCCTGAGCCCTGTGTCTGTTTGCACGGAGCCCCAGTGCCCTGCCACAGTCACCTCTGTGGACCAGCTCAGCAGGACTTGGGGGCAGTTTAAAACTGTGCAGGCTGCCTGAGCTACAGCTGCATTTTTGGTTCTCATGCAGCACACAAATATCTCATGGTGTGCACGTGTACCAATCACAGTGTTTAGTATGTACGTGCATCACGTCACAGGTCCCCTTAACTGGGCACATGAGGTTTTAATCTGCCTTCAGACACGTGGCAATTTCCTGGTTTTTACTTCTTATTAGATATTTTTTTCATCTGCAAGGTGGAATTTGCCTACAGTGTATTTAAATATTTAAGTGTTCAGCAGCTAAGCCTAAAAATCAGTGTCATTTTAGGAAACATCTTATTTTACCTCCATATCTATAGATTGAATCATTTAACAATGCTGAAATTTATATTGATAATTTTCATTCCAGTTCAAATTATCTCAATATATAAGAGTCAAGAGGATTGAGCAGGGAAAGGTTTTTATGTTGCTTTCTTACTCTTCATGTGGTAGTGTGGAAAGAAGCAGAACAGCACTGTGATTGAAATAGTTTTGACTGGCAAATAGATATTTCCTTGTTTTTTTCTTTTTTTTTTTTGAAATGAAATCTTTGACAGTGACCTATGTACAGCTCATTTCACTTCATGTTATTTTGTTCTGTTATTTTGGGAATTACATTTTTCAGAGCACAAAAGGGATGAGAAATGTTTTGCAATTAGTTCAGTATGGCTTTAAACTTCACAGCTTCTCTGAAACACATGGGTATATGCAGAAACTTATTTTGTAATCTTTGAACTCTAAAATATGTCAAACTGACTACATTCATTTATTTCTTCTTGTGGCTTCTATTCAATGCTATCACCTCTTGTCTGTACACTTGAAAAGAAATGGTTGAACTGTTAGGCTCTAATCCTATAAATTTCTCTTGATTTCTTTTTGCAGAAGTATTAGTGTTACTGTAAACTGCAAATCCTGAATACCTCCTCAGGTGTAATATCATCCTAAGTCTTTATCAGTCATTAGTCAAGGATAAATGTACCTTGTACACATAAATGTACAGGACACTCTGAAAGTGGATCTCACTGCTTTAGGCCACTGAGTAACCCTTGCACATAAATGTGATGAACCAATCCTCCCAGCCAGTGTTGATCTGATCCTAAATATGCTTCTTGGTCAGGAAATACAAAAATCTGTCTTGTGGGTGTGGGAAAATGAGTGAAACTGACTGTTAGTGATTTGCACAAGGGTATGTAGTAGACAATAGTAAATAAGACAAAGCTAGAGCTTCTGAATCTCTTATGATCAATTATGAAATCATAATACATTTTGTTAAATTATTAATATTGTTAAGTATAATTCTGTTTATATATTTATAAAATAGCTTCTTAAATGTTAAGTTATACCAGTGCTTTAGTTTCAGCCTCCTGATATAATTAGCTTGTGTGCAATAAAAAAATGCCAGGCATATAAACGTATGCTTATCAATATCAAATTAACAACCTTCAAGAAGTGATTACCAGAAATTAATTTAATGTTATATCTTTGCTGTAGACCGAAGAATTCTCATAAGCAAACACTGATTTATATGTTGAACTTCAGATTTTGCTGAGGAAAGTTTTAGGAAAAGGTCTTTCATCCCCTTTCGCCTTCAAATCTTCACTTAGTATTCTGTTGATATTCAATTTTAATTGCCATGTTAGAGTTTGCAAAGATGGTATGCAGCTGTAAAATGCTGCACTTTATTGCAGCAAGAGGAATATTTATCTGAACAGATACATTATTGTTACTGTAAAGAATGGGCCTATTTTACTTTATCAGCAGCTGAGGGGAAGGTTAATGGCTATGATGTATCTTTTACGCTGTCTGTGAAACATGGAGTGCTCTGCACTGTTAAGATTTACAGTGTGGGATACAAAGCCTGTGCTATTCCAAGCACTCTCTTAACAGCAGACTGTAAACTTGGGAATTAACTTCAAAACCCCTAAATATCTTAAAACAACATTAAGACTAGAAAAGAAAATAATTTCTTCACATAAATTCAGACTTTTAAGCATAAGTGCACGGAAAGACCTTATAAATTTTCCAGATGTCCTAAGCAAGCAAAGAATGCAAGTGGCCAGGATGTTTTCAATATTCATTGTATTTTCATCTGTAGTGCAGAAGGTTACAGGAACAAACTCACACAAAAATACTATTCATTTTTGTTGGGGAAAGAGTCAGTACCTGTAGAGAGGACTTAATCATCCTTTAGCCTGCTATTAGGAGGTTCAGTCTATTCAGCAAGAAGGGACAGGTGGCAGCTTAGGTGTGCATCAATACAGTGATAAATATCAGGGATAAGGGGAGATGCTCAGCTTTTGGTGTTTGCACCTTTGTTTGCCCCACAGCTGAAAGCCATAGAGTGGTGAGACACATCCCCCTGGGATGAGGGGTCCCTGTGACTGCTAGCTGGGCTGCTGCAGGATCCCTGCAGTCCTGCCAGGACACACTCTAGTGCCACTCAGTGCAGGAATCTGCAGTGAGGACTGTGCCCATTAAAGATTCTGGATTCTCTGCTTGTGACAGCTAGTGATAGCACATCTAGAGCCTGATCACTTGAACACAACTCAGAGCTCTTTTTTAGGCAGCTGTGTCATACATCACACAGGAATGGTTGAGCATGTTAGAGTAGCATCAAAAACCACCCAAAGGCCAACTGAGAACAGTCCCAAATGAGTGTAAGTAAGACAGAAATACAACATTTGTTTTATCATTCCTTATTTCTAGAGTCTAGATAACTCCTTTATTTAGCTTGAGCTTTCATTTATGTGTCTGACATGTTTGAGAGGGCTTTCATCCTTTGTGCAGCTCTCCTGTACTGGGGAAGAAGGGAAGTTTCATTTAGGTATGGAAAAGAACATGAAAGACAGTAGTTTTCCCAATAGATAATTCAGACGTTTGGAGTTGCCAGTTTTACCCTTTGCTTCCACAGGAATCAATATATTTGTACAAATTTAGTAATTTAGTTTGAAACTGGTCCAAGAGGTCACATCTCCATCCTCCCAGATAAAGGATATACCACTGAGAAACAAAGTCAAGTTCTTGTTTCTCTGCTATTTGTAAACCAGATACTGGAGTTCCCTTCAACAAGCTGATCCACCTTTAATTTCAAATAGTGGAGTAATACTGATTTCCTCTCTAAGACAATCTTAATTAGTAGTTACAAACATTTCCTACAGCTTTGCTTTAGAATACAACTGTATCAGATACTGCAAATTGTCATAGTACCTATGTTCTCAGACTATGTTCTCTTAGGATTAAGAATGTAGGTTCCTGGGTCATGTTCTAGTTTTATTACTGATCTGGGACCATAGTATTTTTTAACAAGTTCAAATGTAAAAGGAGCATCAGAACAAGAAGCTTCTTTGAAGTTCTACTTTAATTTCTAAGTACAACATTTCAGGGTTAGAGAGAAGATAAGTTAAATATCTCAGAATGATAACTTTTGTTTTAAGATGTGACTTTAAAAGGCTCTTGAGATTATACTCACAATGTAGCAATCAGAGCATGGCTTTCTATTTGCCATATAATTGGTTACCATAAAATGGATTGCCTTTGTTACCTGCAGGGGGGATCTGTCCATGGACTTTCAGCTGTGTTAGCAGGCAGTCCCTGTGCATTGTAGAGTTGGAACTACCATAATAGCTCAGTAAATAATTTGATACATGCTCATGTGTTGAACTGTAAAAGTTTGTTCTGAGAAGTGGAAGGAAGGATGTCACCAGGGTCCTACTGATATTACTTATTAGAGTCTGTACATTGAACTCTCTGACTTTCTGTTTCACAGCCAAGAGAATAATGTTCAACAGAGCCACATTATTAAGTTTTTTCTATTTTATTTATCCATCTGTAATTTACACTGAAAGACTTGAATTAAAAGCTAGGCTTATCTTGATAAAATCTTCCAATGATTATTAATTTTATTTCCTGAAATATCACAGGTTTTTATTTTCTTTTAAGCCATTTTGGTTTGGTTAGGTTTCCAAGATTCTTTTAATATATTGTACTTTTCAAAATGCTATCAATTATTATAGCTTCAGAGGTTCAGTTTGAGTATTTTTGTGGTGGAGTATAGTTCCATGGAAGAAATAAGTGTTCACCTCGTAAAAAAAATACAATTTTGATTTTGTTTAGTACTACATCAACCAGAGAAAATTAATTGTTGCTCTATATATTAAAATAATCTTTCCACAAAATGATAAAGGGAAAGATAATTTCTCCCTAGTAGTGAAGCTTTCTCAGTCCTCAGGGAAGATATCATTAATTGCCCATTTCTCATTTGATTATTTCAGATAACCTTCACAGACACTCCAAACTTTTCAAATGAGAACATCCTTCTTTTCCTAAAATAAAGTATTAAGAACATGAACAACCCTCAATCTGCAATATTTCATAGTCTGTCAGACTTAATACAGACTTTAAAAAAAAAAAAAAAGAATGTTTTGGGATAATTCTGTAAATACTTTCCATTTACATTAAATATCTTTGTGAGAAAGAACTGTAATAGCCAATGTTGCTATAAATGTAAATATGTGCTAAAAGTAAGGGTGTAAAATACAAGGCTTTTTCTTTATTCAAGTGACCATACACTGGTTTGATTATTAAATGTGTAATTTTTTTCTCATACACAGTGCTAAAACGAGGAGGTCAGTGTGGGAAGCAGCAGCCAGATTTGGTTGTAGGTGCAGTCTGAGATCCTAACTTATCTGCTGTTCAGCTTTGGGAAAACTTCACACTTGTGTCTCACTTTCATTTTTGATAACTTAGTGGATTTAAAAGAAATGTAACTATGTGCTATGCAATTAATACAGTGTTCATAGAAAACCAGAATATTTTGGATCTGAAGGGGCCTTTAAAGGTCATCTAATCCAACCTCCCTGCAATTATCTTCAACTAGATCTGGTTGCTCAGAGCTCCTCCAGCTTGACTTGGAATGTTTCCAGAGATGAGGCATCTACAATCTACCTATCTGGGTTATCTGAATAATCTGTTCCATTATTTCACTAACATAATTTGAAAAGATTTCAGCCTCATATCTAGTCTCAATCTGCCCTCTTTTAGTTTAAAACCATTACCCCTTTTAAAACAGGTCCAGATAAATTTGACTTTATGGCTCTTCCCATTGTTCTTATTTTGTGGTAGCTAGAGAATGTCTTTTCTTTTTAGCTAGAAGGAATTAAAGGTTCTGTTGTCGATCTTTGTTAGTTCTGGTGACATAAAGGCTTCCTTGTCCCTGAGATCAGCTCAGCTGGTCAGAGCATGGTGTTTATAATGCCAAGTTTAAGGGTTTAATCCCTACACAGGACATTCACTTAAGAGCTGGACTTGGTGATCCCTGTGGGTCCCTTCCAACTCAGAATATTCTGTGATTCTGTGACATATTCTTATGTATGTTTTACATCCTCTCTGTCAGGGATCATGTTATCATGATACTTGCTTGCGAGGAAACTTCCTAGAAACTGATTGTTTCTAATTTGTTTGTTTTATTGCTAAATTCAGTCTCAGTTTGTTGAAATACTCTCTGATTTTGCTAGATTTAGTATCCATATAGCTCAAGCTGATGGCAGGTTTCCCAAACCTTCTTTGTAGAAAGTATCTTCCAGCATATCCCAAGGAGTACAGTGTCCATGCATTTCTCTCCTTCCTGCAGCCAAGCTCAGCACTCGTCCTTTCCAGGATGAGTGATGATACAAGTAAATCATTTGTGACCCCTGCAGCAATGCCAGTGCTGAAAAAACTCCTGTCGAAGGCCATTAACAGCCATAACATCCTGGATTCATAAATCATCTGCTTCAGTTTTCAGATGTTTGGTTTTTTTTTACTCCAGCCCTTAAGGAAAGAAGCTTCCACAAAGCAGGACTGTGTAAGGTTTAGGTGTGAATGCCCTAAATTCATTCCATGGCTCCCTGTTCCTGCATCTGCTCCACCTGGTAAGGCTCTCTGCAGGCCTGCAGGTGACAAAATAGGATGATGTAAGTGAAAAGACACACTTGTGTACTGACAGCATAATGAAAACACCAGCTTTAAAAAAAAGCCCAAAACCAAACAAACCAAAACAACAACCAACAACAACAAAAAAAACCAACACACAAAACCAAAACCAAAACACCCCCCACCAAAACCAAAACCAAACCAAAAAAAAACCAAATCAGAGATTCCAGTTTAAGTTATGACTTCTAAAAGAAAATACAGAATAGAATTTAAATAATAAATGCTTCCACTAGAATAGCTACAGATTTAAATAATATACTTAGTTTCTGGATGACACATAATTACCTTCAAATTAAAGCTATCATAAGCAAGTAGATCTGGAGTTAACATATTAATAGTGAGACCACTTTTGGTGACCCAGAAGTTCTCACTCTTCAGAAATTT
Organism: Notiomystis cincta; assembly: GCA_013398075.1. Taxonomy (NCBI): domain Eukaryota; kingdom Metazoa; phylum Chordata; class Aves; order Passeriformes; family Notiomystidae; genus Notiomystis; species Notiomystis cincta. The sequence continues at coordinate 83,395 of VZRX01000305.1, read as the reverse complement.
GGTTCCCAACACTGAATTTTGTAATCAAATTAAAGGAATTATCCTATCACTTAAGTTAGATGCAAGCTTTGCCTCACACTTCAGCGGTATCAAAATTTAGGAGCATCAAAATGTGTCTCTTTCTAACAGTGAGGGTTTTTCCACATCTTGGTGACCTTCTAAAGGCCTCATTGTCTTTAGGTTCTATTATTATTTTTCCTTTTAGAACACCTCTCTCAGTGTAACGCTATCAGTGAGAAGAAATTTATACCATAAACCTGGGATAAATAATGAGAATTGAAATTCCCAGGTCAGGTTACTTTTTGGGTTTTGTTTTTTTTTTTTTTTTTTTTTTTGAACCCAAATTTTGCAAAATTCACCCCCAAAAAANNNNTTTTTTTTTTTTTTTTTGAGAACCCATATTCTGCAGAATTCACCCCCAATAAGCTCTAGATGCTGTATGTAAATTAAATATACCAGTGGTTATTAATGGCTGAAGATGTGCTACTGAGAAGTTTCACAGAGCAAGTATTATAGATCTGATAGATCCCTAGTTCAGAATGTACTGGTTGGTTATGCTGGAAAACATTCCTAAAATTTCTTATATTCCAAAGTGTATGGACCAAAATCATAAGATTGTTTTTCCTGAACTGTTAAACTTTTAAATAAAGTCTCATTATTTAAACTGTAATTATGATCACTGTGGAAACTCAAATGTGTGAGGCAATTTTTCAGATTCAAAGGCCTTATTTCATCTAATTCAGGTAAATAAGATGAGACTAGCATCTCTCCTCAATAACAAAAATGGTTTTCTGTTTTCTATCACAAAAATATCTTAGTATTGTTTTATTTTTTCTGTTTCAGCTATTTGAGTAACCTAATAATAAAAAGAAATAACAAAAAAAAAAGCCTAAAACAATGCAGATGGTTCTGTTGAACCATCCGTGACAAGAGAAAAATAAAGACATAGTATATTGGTATGCAGACCTTTTTAAAAACATTGAATAAAGGTCAGATTATTTTGAGAGACAGATTACTGAGGTAAAAAGATATTTTCCATATGCTGAGCTTTGTTTCTTCTGTTCTTGCGTTTCCTTCTCCCCTTTCCTCTTCCTAATTCCTGTTTGGAAGATAAGAAGAACCAAATAAGATTGTTGCACTGTTGCTGTTGTTATCACTATGGCAGTCCATGTCACTATTACTTTAATTTATCTTTATTGAAAAGTGTGAGGATCTAGAATGTGGTGTAAAAGCATCACAAATAGCCTCTTCTGTTTTTTTTTTAAAATGAGCTGTAATATTATTTGGTTTGTCTTGGTACAATCCCACGATATCCGTATAATCTTGTCAAGTGATTTCCTGACCTTCTTCTTTGAGACATTTTTATTCTGGAAGTTATTCATTATGTAATCCAAAAACATTGCCAAAATTAAATTTTTCTAACTATTGTAAGTCTTTCTGCATCACTTATATCAAAATATATCTGCTTAAAAGCAGAACTTACCTCACTCTAAAAGTCCACATCGATACTGCTTCTCTTAAAAAAAACCCAAAACAACATGTTGAGATACCTTTTAAAACTGAATCTCTATACTTAAGTTTGAATTAAGTAAATGAGAATTCAGACACATCAATTTTGTGTATTGGAGACATGGGGAAGCTGCTCTAAGGAGAAGTTAACACACGGTGTGTTCCCAGCAATGGACAAGCAGATTGGGAAAAGAAATGACAAAGATGAGGCCACGTTCTCTTTTCTTCATGTTTGGATTGCCTGGGAGCTGGGGGGAAGTGTGTGTATGTGTGTGTGTGTGTGTCTGTCTGTCTGTCTGTGTGTGTGTCTGTCTATCTGTCTGTCTCTGTATGTGTGTCTCTGTGTGTGTGTGTGTCTGTCTGTCTGTCTGTCTCTGTGTGTGTGTGTCTGTCTCTGTATGTGTGTGTCTGTGTGTGTGTGTCTGTCTGTCTCTGTATGTGTGTGTCTGTGTGTGTGTGTCTGTCTGTCTGTCTCTCTGTCTCTCTGTGTGTGTCTGTCTCTGTATGTGTGTGT
>VZRX01000305.1:69713-79713 GCA_013398075.1 Notiomystis cincta | reverse complement strand
CATTAATAATGTAACTATATTTTCTAATTTATTAAAAAATCATCAGAACTGTAAACAGATCATCCATGTTCAAATGACTATAGAGAGACTGCTCCCATACTGAGGACCAAATTGTTCTGTGATCCTCATTTTTGTTACTGATAAGAGATCTGCGCCTTATCAGGTCTGATTTCTCCATCAGATCTTAGAGTTGCGGTTTTTTACGAAGAAAAAACGAGGAAGATTTCGAGACTATTTTGAGTGCTTGGGGCATAAAGAAAGAAATGTAATTTTAGTTAGGGCTTGAGTCCAAGATGCTCACAGCAACTTACTGCAGCAGAAGGGGATTTGCAGTAATGTGGGTTTGTAATTGTATAGTCTGAAACACCCAGGCAGGAGTCAGAAAACTTTGAAGTTTAAGCCAATTCCATGCTTAACATTTGCTGAGCTTTTTAGCTTCATGCAACAATGATCTTTTTACAAATATCTGCTTTTAATTCAACTGGTGGCTTTGTTTTCAGGTGTCACTGCTGCCTTGTGAGCTTGGTTAATCAAGTATTCAGGCGAGGTGAGCATTCCAGTGAGCAAAAAAAATAGCTAAAATACAAAGTTGTTCAGCAGTCGTGGAATTAAGAATGGTTGTTAAAGATTATCTGGTTCCAACCCTCCTGCCATGGGCAGTGAAAACTTCCCCTAGACCAGGCTGCTCAAAGCCCCATCCAGCCTGGCTTTGGACACTGACAGGGATGGGGCTTCTCTGGGCAATCTGTGCCAGTGCCTCACCACCCTGACAACGAAGAATTCCTTCCTAATATTTGATCCACACCTACCCTCTTTCAAACTGAAGCCTTTTCCCCTTGTCCTGTCACTACCTGCCCCTGGAAGAGCCTCTGTGGCTCTCTTTTATCTCCCTTTAGGCACTGGAGGGTGCTGGAAGGTCACCCTGAAGCTTTCTGTTCTCCAGGTTGAGTAGCCCCAGTTGTCTCAGCCTTTCTTCCCAGCAGAGGTGCTCCACCCCTCTGATCATCTTGGTGGCCTCCTCTGGACTCCAGCAGGTCCATGTCCTCCCTGTGCTGATAATCCAAGAACTGAATGCGCTGCTTTGGGTGGGAGTTCAGTACATTGCAATTAAAGTCATTTATACTGTAAACATTCTTCTGGTTCTGAGGTTGTGAGAAAAAACTTTGTTTTTCTGTACAGCCTGGCATCTAACATCTAGATAGCTTAATCAGTTCATGGAGATAATTTTCCAGTGTTGCAGTGTAGAACTATGAGAGATATTTCCAAGGATTATTGCTGATGTAAGCTTACAGTTACTCTATCTGAGATCAAGAGCAATTCACAGTAAACTATCTGGGTCTTTAATGATTTCCTCAAAATTAATTACTTCCTTTTTAATATAAAAATGTAAACATGGTCATCAATCTGCTATGAAAGAAACAATTCTGTGTTCAGGTGCTCAGCTACTGTACGAAAAAGTGCATTATAAATTTATTTTGTTTATCATACTTTTATTATGCAAATATTACACCATTTTATTTCTATAAAATATACTAACATTTAAAGCAAGAATTTTACTTTTTTCCTTGGCTGTTACAGAATTTGTTAAGGTTCCTTTTCTGGTAGGCACTCTGTAAAGACAGCATGTTACGCTGAGCCAGCAGAGATTAGACTAAATGAGAGCACACTTGATATAAATTTAACAGTGTTCATTTTCTAAAGAGACTGCTTTATGCATTTGCAAATGGAAAGAAATAGAGCAGCAAGCTCCTAATTTTTCCTACACATATAAAAACTGAAATAGTGAATGTCTTGATTTAAATCTTCGAAGAAATATTATCTTTATTAGGTGTAGAACAGAGTGCAATGCTCAAAAAAGGGGGAGATGATGGAGGATTTTTGTGTTTTGTACCTGCAGTAAAAAAGAACTGTTTGGATTTTTACCTCTCCACAAAATTTTTCTAAATATTTTCTAACATATTTCTAAATATTTTCTAAATATTTCTAAATATTGGAGTGTAAATCACTGGATTCTAATGTTCTGTAAATTTCTCCATTAGTGATTATGTGAGGGTAAAACATGCCATAAGGTTCAATAGTGCATGCAAAATCTGTTTCTATAGCATGTTTATTCCAGATTCAGTCCATTTCTGCTTCATGTCACTAATAATAATTCTACAGACTGGAATGCAACAGGATCACTAGATTACATATCAATGGCTGTTAGCCCAGAAAGGGATTGAGTTTAAAGGCAGCAATAGCCATTTTAGCAATTGACTTTTAAAACTATCCCAAATAGGTGGATACTTGAAAGATAAGTACAAAAAAATTGTCTTTCTGCACATTTTCTGCTTAGAAGTCAGCTTTTGTGGGTATTGAACAGAGTAATGAAAATATAGTGTGTGGTCATGAATACTTACTGTAGACTTAACTCTTCAGAATTCTTTTTGTCAAAAAGTATTATATGCCATGGGTTTGGAGCTTTTAAGTTATAAAAACTCAGAGAAACTACTCTTTTCATATAGTAACATATAAAAACATAATAAAATCAGGCTACTCAAAAGTTACATGTCTGGATAGGTCTTGGACAAAATGAAAAGAAGGAAACAGCAGGAGAATAAAGAAGCTATTAATGCATCCAAAAGATATTTAAGATAACAGCCTTGCACAAGGAAGTTAAGTACTCATGTGCAAAAGAGATGTCAGAGAGTTAGGACACTTCAAAAAGCAATAAAATAATATCTGATTGGAATTATTGCAATTAATGCATTTTCAGCCCAGATAAAATAACTCTTTCTTTATTTTTCTAGAAATAATGAAATACTTGGGTAGATAAACTTGAGATGGCACTAGACTTTTTCCATTTATTTCATAGAAACTTTCTGCATCACATGTTAGACTTTTAACAGAACTTTTTGACATAAAATCAGAAAACATTTTCATAATTGTATCTGCATAACATCTTTCAAATCTGTGCATCATTCTTCATGATAAAATTCCACATGTCTTTTCTCCTTCTTTAAATTGTGATCTAATGTAGAAGTAGAATATCTTGTATACAATATAGATAATAACGAGCAACAATAGTGATTCAAGCATTGTGTGAATATAAAATTTTGGTTTGGTACTTTGTTACATTTTATTCTGACATTAATATATGCTAATTTCACCCTAGCTATAATCTGACTATCACACAGAGTAATATTTAGTATTTTTTTTATCCATTAACAATGAGTCACCTATAGAAGTCTTCTGCCAGGAAAATTGGCTGAATAAACGGAAACTGATATTATTAAAGATGTATGTGTGTATATGAATGATGCATTTATATTCTGGAAGAAATTGGTGTTTGGTGTTGCAGTTTTGTGTTACTAGAAACTGGAACGTGTAACTTTCAAGGAAAATGTTCTTGATGTATTTTTTACTGTGTGCACTAACTTTATATTGGTTTTGTATATTTATTACATCTTATTTGTACAATACTATTAGTATGTTCACCTGGAAAACAGAAATGAACAAACCAGGTGCTTAATATTGCAGTCTTAATATATTGTACTCCAAAGCTAGAGAAAGCAAAATGTATTCAATCTATGCTATTTTTTAAAATCGATCCTATTTTATAAGAAAGAAAAATCTGGAATATTTTAATTAATTGTGCAGAAGTTGTTTCATGCTACCTTTTCTACTTTGCTTGAATATTTGGCCTGAGTGTCATAGCTCTGGAAGGGAAAATTGGTAATGAAAATGCCTAAGTGTACGTTTTTGCCACAGACAAAGATGAGAGAGGCAGGATAGAGCAGGGAATCAGCTGGAAAGCTGAAATGCCAAGAGGGCATGCATGGTAGGGTTTTCCAAGATCTGTGGGCACCAGAAGTGCATTCAAGTGCATTCAAATCTTTCAGTGTTTTGGTCTCAGTGTCAGGTTCTTGGGCTGGGAGGAAGATCTTGCAGCTCAGGGCATGGGGTGTGGAAGTCCACACAGCTGCACTACAGTCAAAATAAAATAACAAATTTTCTATGTCTAGAATTGTAATTTTAGAGGCTTGTCTGAGCACGGCTTTATTGCAGAAGTCCTGAAAATCCTATGTCAAGGCTTCTAAGTCACTGAGGCCTCTGTAGCTTCCAGATTCCAGGTGTTTTCGTTAGAAAGTCTCCTGTCTCTGTGAGTTGTACAGAGTTGTGGCATCATGGAAGTGATTACAGTCAGTCACTTCTTTTCTCTGTATCAGCTGCCCCAGATGATATACTGCCCTGCAAGCAATCGAAATGCTCATGGTCAAACAAAAATAACTGATCTCAGTTCTCTGTCTTTGCAACTGACATTTAATTACACACCATTCCAAGTTTCCTGGACATGGAGAAGAATCAGGACCTGCTATTTCCTGTGGAAAGATTTGTCTCTCTCAGTGCTACAAACAGGTTCTGTCTGTTCAGCAGAGTGTTATTAAATAGGAAGTTCTGTTATTCTCCCCTTACCCAAATAAACTCACACAAGCTAAATTTGTTTAAATTATCATATCCTAATGTCTGTAGAAATAGTAAAAGGAAAGTGTAAACATTTTCCTCAGTATTTGATATGACTTTTGATGCAGATAATGATGACTCATTTCATTAAATGTTTGGACTTTCATTTGCTTCTCTCTTACTAAACCAGACATTTATATGATTTCATTCAGCCTAAGTAGACCTTTCATTTAAAAGAATATTGAGAGTTGGATCCTTATTGGCAATGGAATAAAAGAGGGAACATCAAATTACCCTTTCCAATTATAAGAGCATATGCACACCATTTCAGGCCCCTCGGCTTAACTGACAGAATGGGTGCACCTTGGGGAGGCTGGCACATCTTGGGAATGTGCTCTAGGAATTAGGGCACACACTTGACTAGAAAAAACTACTCCAGAAAATTTAGTGATCTTTTCAGGGGAAGATGAACATATCAGGGATTTTTTATATGCAGATTTGAGAACACATGAATGGTTTCAGCAATTGCAAGAAATTTAAAACTTTTATTAACATGTGAAACAAAAAAATAGTCTTCTAATATACTGTCTTCCTTTACTCTCATATTTAGCTAATTGATGTTTAGACTCCAATTACAAATAAAATTCAGCTGGTTTTTCTTTTTCAAAACGGTTCCAAAGTTTTTCTGTTCACATTTGCAACTCTTCAGACACCCCAGATTAATAGAATATGGATCATATATTCTTGAAGTAGATGATGCTTACTGAGGTGTTGTGGCTTTGAGCCTTTACTCTGATAGCATCACATTCAAAGAGGTTTATATAGCCAAGAGCTGTTTAACCAGTGCTGTATACTTCAACTGATGAGATTATTCCCCTTTCATTAAATGGATACCAAAGCTAAAGGAAATAACTTAGTGAGGATATTTCATTTTACAGTACTGCTAAAGCAGCAATAAATGTTACGTTGTTAAGTCAATGGCCTTATTTTCCTCACTTACTGTACTTTGATTTGTGTCTTTGGACATTCTTGCAATGAATAGTTTGGCTTCTTTTGCATGAAACTAAATCCAAATCTTCAATTGTGATTTTATGCTCAGTCTGTGAAGCTAGAATACAACCAGTCTAAAGTAAAACCTGGGAAAATGTATGTCATAGACATAAGGTGCAGAACACAAGCTCTTTTGCTGTCCACATCAATTTCTGTGGTACATATTGATGTATACTGAATATTGTATTTATTTATTGTAGTGTTTAGAAACCAGGGGTTAGTAATTTCAAGAGGTCTTGGCTTACATTTTAGTTTCTTTTTTTCTTTAATGAATGAAACCAACAATTTGCTAAAATATGTATACTTTTGCTTTTATAATTAAATCTGTGTCCACACAAACAGTAAAAGGGTAAATGCAATTATTGCATTAGTTAGATATTATTAAGGCAAGTCTCTGATGTATGATTGACAGTCTGTGAGGTCTTTGAAACCTACGAATTCTTAAATTAGTTTTAGTTATTAGACAAGGTGATGAAGCAAACATCCCATAATATACTTAGTCTTTAAAGAGCAGATTCAGCATAAAAACTTGGGTTGGTAACACTGAAGTTACTATTTCATTGAATAACTTTTTGGGCATGCTAAAACATAAATATCACATAGATTTCTGTATATCTGTAGTCAAATCTTCTTATATAAATATAAAAGTAAATTTACAGCCCAGAGTCATATCTTCCACTTTAAACTACTGAAGACACTAAATCTCTCCTCCCTGTTTTATATGGCTCTGTTCTTCTGTAAACTTGTATATGCACAATTGAACAAGACTATTGGGTGCCCAGAACCTTTAATGGGCTGTAAGATGTAGTGAACTTTAATGAGTCTCTTTGTCATCCTCGTGGTTGTTTAAGCAGGTTTCAAAGTGTTCCATATTCCCACTGTCCAACTCTTGGTAATGGAACTGTGAGTCTCATGTAATTTCAGTCTCTCTGTGAACGATGGAAAACCAGAATCACTTCCATGATCAAGACAGAAACACTTCTTAATCCAGGCACCGAGTGCAGGATGATAAAATGTGCAGGATGATAAGCTGTGTCCCTCTCACCCCCAAGGTGAAACATCCTTCTAGAACCTGAAAGAAAGAGTAACAAGTTTACAGAAGATACTAGAGAGACAAGAGCAGTTAGAGAGCTAATAAAGGTGTTTTCATTATTGATTTCACTTACCGTTGCAGTTCACCAATCATTGCCATTTTAAATTTTTAAACAACTCTGTTGTGAAGAAAATAGAGGTGCATATCAAAGTAAATTCTTGCCTCTAATGGTTTTCCCCCTGAAGAACGAGACCAGGGTATGTAAAAGCAGCAGCTGATTTTCTATACAAAATACAGATCCCAATCTACCTTAAGGTTTGATCTCATTTTCATAGCAGCAGCAATTTTAACAAAAATGAGGAAAAAACCCCAATATTAACACTAATTGGAGAATCAATAGAGAAGGATTTTTCAATCTGAGAAAACATATTCATGAAGTTGTAAACATTTCAGAAAATGGCTTTACTCTTTTCATGACAATAGACCAGTACTTTAAAACAATGTTTGTGTAGCTGAAAATACTGTATAGGATTGGCTTTACCTTCTAGAATTTACTGCAATACCAGAAAGAGGCATTAATGTTCTATGTGCCACAGTTTTTCAGTGATTTGACTTTAGCCAGGTCTAAACTGTACTTGCAGTGGAACTGTACTACTTTGAAAGTTCACCTGAATGAAAATGCGGTGTCTGGAAGCCACAGACTTCATGTTTCACAAAGCCACCAGCACCAGTTCTTCTCCCTTTTGTGCTGTGGCTTCTCCTCCTGAATTTTTTCCAGGTAAATGAAAACTTGTGCACATGAATCTGCTTCAGCATACAAAGTCAAGACACAGCTGTTTTTTTCCCCAGACTGTTTTCTTCCACTTTACAATAAACAGTGCTGTTCTTATGACCTGTTGATGTTTGATTCCATCTTAGAGTTAGTTAAAGGAGGACAATAATTGCTTTGTGACAGTGAATACTTAAGTTGGTTAATATAGTGCTATAGCCATTTCTCTTTTCTCACAAAACCTGAACCAAAAGTTTCCTTGCAGAATAGCAGAGCTGGAGGTTGGGAGAGTGCTGGCACACACCATAATGAGATGACATTTTTCTTATTTAGTCATCTGCTACTGGCCACTCTGGGAAGGACACTGGGCTTGAGGAGATTCTGATCTGACAGAGGCCATTTCTATGCTCCTTCATACCTTCAGAATATGTGTCAAGTACAGTATGAACAGGTCTTTCCTGATATAAAAGTCCAGAAATGTGTAATAAAATTCTGCAGCAAAAATATCAGTAACTTTCTATTTGTTCATGAACCTTATGCCTGCTCAAAATGCAAAATGCTTAACCATTCTGGGGCTCAGTAATGTCTGCAGCACACTAGCTGTTATGGCAGTTTGTAAATTGTATCTCCTCTTTGTTGCAAGGGTTGGTTTGATTAGTATTACTGAAAAGAGGAAAGAGTTAAACCTCTATAAGTTGTATTATAAATGTTAATTGTAAACTTAATTAAAACAATAAATACTTTAAGCATCAGAAATGATACCTGTTACTTCCTCTTGAGAGTCACTGCAAATCTTCACATATTTTCTCTGCAGAGATATTAAAATTGTTCTTTCAAACACAAATATGCATTTTAAAGTATAGATTTTAATGACTGTAGGTCCACAGATTTTTGTCCCATCTAAATGCTAGAAAATTCTAACCATTAAAGCAACGTGCATTTCATAATACTTCTCTCCTAAGAGAAAATCCTGAGGTTTCTCTGAGGCAAGTGTTTTTCTCGATTTGTTGGGCTTTACAAATCCCACACAGAGTCCAATAGAAGCCTTGCAATGCAGAGTTGGCAGAGGCTGCAGTATTAGCCACAAGAAGGCTTAAGAAAGAGACTGTCAACATTTCCTCCTACAGACCCTAAATAGCTACGGGACATGAAGGGGGCTTTGTATAAAAACGTGCTCTTGTCCAGCAAGTAAAGAAAATCAATTCTGAATTCATGCTATGGTGTATCATGACAGTGCCTCTGCTCCTCTTCTCTGGGTTTTTTCTCTGTGGAATTGCAGCAGAATACAGTCTCAGCCTGCCTGGTTTTAATGTTTATAATTTCAGTCGACTTAAGTGGTTTCTAGCAGGAAGACAAGGATTAGCTTTTGAGAGAACAGCATCTCTCATTCTCTCTCCTCTCTTCTATCATAAATAAAGGGACAGACTGAAAAACATGCAGATAGGAACAGTGAAGTACATTAAGCTTAGAAAGCACTGGATCATGATTCTACTTCATCATTTCATTTTAGGAATAACTCAAATTCAGTCTGTGACATGAACAAAAATGCTGCTGCTCGTGGCCCGATGGACATAAATCCATGTATCTGTGCTGCTCTTTAAGCAGTCACATCTCTTTGTGATGAATGCCTTTGTTTTCCTCCACCTGTCCAGTAGACTGGTTGTTATATATTGCCATGGAACATCATCTCATTTTAAATAGAATTCAAGATTTTCATCTTTGAAAACAAGCCAGTATAATGTCACTGTGCAAGATTAGACATTCAGTCTTTTCCTATGATAACTCCCAGTGAAGCAGACATTCATAAAGCATTATTTTGTTAATTTCTTACATTCTATAAAATACAACAGCTACCTGAGAGTAAACAGGTGTTTTTTATGAAATGAAACCTCGAATATTACTTTAGTGGTTGCTGAACTGTTATACAAAACATAGAGAACAATTAAACTGGGGCTGATATTTTTTGGCTGCATGTAAGAACACATTTTTGAACAATATGAGTCTCCTTCTGCCATGGTATTTCAACTACCATGTAAGCACAAATATTTAATTTCTAGCAGAAAAAAAAAAATCTTCTTTTTTTTTTTTCCCACAATAAAGGAAGAGCTCTTACAAGTTCTAGCTCAACATGAATACGCTTGTTTTACATGCTGATTTGTTTTCACAAAATTATCTAAATTTTGTGTCAGAAACCTGAATATATTTATCTAGAAATCCACCATTTGGGTATGGGACAAGTTAATTTTATGCATGGTTTATGTGCTGCTACTCATTAGAATAAAGCTTTTTTTTTAATTAATTTTTTGAAGGCATTTATTTTCTGAAATTATACTGATATATTGCAGCAAGATGACTTTTCTGAAATCAAGCTTCTCTAAGGAACTTCTGATGTGATATTTCAAAATTAAGTTTTTCTCTAGATTTAAAATGATAAATCAGATCTCTGTCTTTTTCATGAGGAAGAAAAAGGCCCTTGGGGAGTCTACTTTTGACCTTTTGAATTCTAAATGCTTACAATTTTGGGACTTCTGAAGATAAATAAAAGAAAATAACATTTCTTGCTCCTCAAAAGAGTACATTTTCCCAGCTCCTTCACAACTCATCTATTACATTGGTAATTTTCAGCAGGTTTGTTTTGTTTTTGTTGTTTGTTTTTTTTTTTTTTTTTTTTTTTTTAAATTGGAAATCATTTTTTCTTTGCTTTT
>VZRX01000305.1:44303-69555 GCA_013398075.1 Notiomystis cincta | reverse complement strand
TTTTTTTTTTTTTTTTTTTCTATAATCTGGAAATCATTTGTTCTTGGCTTTTATTTTCTGTTCATTTCACTTAGGTTATCATACTCATACTTGATTTTAATAGAGATTACAATCTGTATAATTTCACTTTTCTTTTTGACACCTCTTTGTAAAGACATTTCATTAGTCTTTAGTGCATTTAAGATTGATTGGCTGGCACTGGTATTTATTTTGGGGACTGCGACACTGAATGTCTGAGGTAGGGATAAGTTACCTGTCTTCAGGTGTCTACAGGAATAACCACAGCTCTGCCATGTGCTCAAATTTTCATTATCATAAGTAAGTACCAGCTAAATTAAATATTTAAAGAGTAGTTGCTCTCATTCTGAAGTGGTCACACTGAGCAGGAAAAAGGATCTCTTGCCTCAGGCCAATGCCTGTACTGGCTAGGGGTGGGATTTTCCTTGGCATTTGGGGTGTGCTGGGGTGGCTGAGCCGCCCTGGTGCTGCTGGGGTCGCTGACTTGCAGCTCTGTGGCTGCTGTGAGTGAGGGATCCCTTTCACCTGGCCATTTATGCACCTGCTTGGGCTGCTGAGCCAGGCTGCTGTGCAGGCAGCACTCCACACACTGCTTAATATTGCTGCCCAATAATATCCTTTTAAAGGTATTTGACTGTTTTCAGGTAGAAGCTTCTGATGTTAAACAAGTTTATCCCTCTCCAAGTGCAAGAGGTTTGTGACTTTAGAGCATTTAAGAGAAGCACATACTGAAGCACTGTAAAGGTTGGTTTCTTATGTTTCCATGGGTTTATATTCCCAACTTCATGTTCAAACTGAGGGACTGACTTTTTACCTATTTAGTTTTTCTTTTAGTACAAGCATTGACATACTTGACTAGACAAAGTTTAGAATACTTTGTACTTACTTTATTTTGCTCTTTATTTCTAAAGGTAACATGATAAATTACTAAAAAAGCTAAGTAAATAAAATAGATTCAAACTTTTCTAATGGATACAGAAGTATCTGATTTTATTAGTCAGAATGAAGTCAGTCTGTGTTTTTTGAGTTTATGTAAAGATAATAACTTCTGTAAATGTTATTCAAAGGAAATAAAAGATTTATAATGTTATCAGATAAATTCACATTTTTCCTAGGATGTGCATCATCTTGAATTGCTGGATTGCCAGTTTGTCTATTGTCTTGTCAGAAATTGCAAAAACATAATTTTATCAGCAGGGATTGTTTCAGTTGCATTTGCTTTCAGTTAATATGACCATATTATGTGTGGGTTTGTCTGTGTGGGTTTGTCCTCACATCAGATTGTAAATGAAGAATGACAGAGGATAAAAGCCATTTAGTTTTATCATTTTGAAACCAAAATAAAGCTGTTTGATGAACGACAATAAAATATCACACAACTGCCAATGTTACTAATTAGTAGGATTTACAGGTTTTGATATATTCAGCAGTATGACTTGTGTTTGTGGCTAAAAATGAATGCTAATGATCTGTGTAGTGTTAAAATACAGATACTGCATTGTCTAAAACTGTTATAAATGTAAGGACTCATTTGTGCAAAATCTGTAAGGACGAATAAATACAGCTGTAATTCCCAAAGAAGTTATTATCTTCTCACTTGTGTGTGCAGAAAACTTATTCAAATCAAAGTGTGGCTATTTTCATATGTTTATTTTCACATGAGTTTCTTGATCTGGTTTAGAAGATTTTGTACTGATTTTGCTTTCTGTTTCAAGAGAGAATGAATGTCAAGTGAAGTCAAGTAAATAAAATAGATGGAAACAGGTGGACATTGGACTTCAATGTTCTTTGAGAATTCTCTATCTGATTATATCTTCTATTTACTTGTTTATCAAACTTAGGTTCAGCTCTATCAATGTCTTCATTTATTGGGGTGGTTATGAGTGTCACATTCCATTTTTCTAGTAATAACTCCCTTGAAAACTAACCAATACCAATCCTTTTGTTTCCTACAAAAGGAAATAGGCAAGGAATATATATATATATTTTTAACAGTGAACACAAGCATCTTTTTAACTGCACATAATAATCATACATAAAGTATATACATAAAACTATGTATGATAATATTATATTATTTCCTTTGAGAGAAATAATGTATTTAAATTCTTGGTATAGTTCTTCAGCTTTCTAATTTTCTGGAACCCAAGTGGGTCATGGCAGACAAGCAAATGGTAATTCAAAGATACAATTATGTATCTGATATTTAATCACTCAAAATATCTCCACTTAAGAGGAAAATACAAAGATTTAGGAGAAAGTGATTGAATAGGAAGCTATTCTAATTGAAATAGAGAGGAAAAGGAGACACTCACTCAAATTTAGGCTTTCCTTGGAATTTGCATCTCTCAAGGCAAAGAATAAAGGAGAATCAAATGTCAGCTGCATTCACCTGTTGCTCAAACAGTCAAATTTGCAACAGTAAAATTGGCAAATTTTAAGTATATCCACTGGTATTTTAGCACCAGAATATTCTTGAGCTTTGAGATATTGATAAATATCCAAGAATGGGATTTGTTATATGGCAGTAAATGAGTAAAGGACAGCAGTATTCTAAACTTCTCTGAGTCCAGGTTTGTCTATCTTTAAACTTCATATAACTTTGGAGGAGAATAATCCAAAGACCACTCAAGAGGGAAAGAGGAAGAGTTGACCAGATCTTATTGTAATGTTGTATCATTTTGACACTGTGTCGATTTTGGAGAGTAAATGATATTTGAGAGACAAGAATTGATAAAAATTGAAGAAACTGAAACTCCAACCGAAGCTGTGAACTGTGCTAAGGAACATGATGAATAACACTTAGAGGGCAATGAGGACAAGTCAAGATGGCAAGCCTAAAGAAAATTGGGGAAAAAAAAGCTACATTGCAAAACTGGAAGACCTTGCATGTAGGAAATCAATCCATTGCAAGCTACAGGAGCCTGCATAAGAAACTATAAGAGGTGGAAGAGAAGGAACTGACTTAGCAAAGGATTTAGATAAGGTCACAGCTGTAATTTCTAAAGCTCTCTAAAAGCTCATTTGTCTATGACAACTTATTATAGACATATTACTCTGAAAGGAATAAGGACTTTTAAATACAAAGTTAGATGTCTCAGAGTTAGACTATCCTTCCTTTCTCTTGCTGGATTCTCTTGATTGATTGAGACCTTTGACTAAATTGGTAATTCAGTAGTTTTCTTTTATTTGTTAGAATGATGCAAAATAAATTTTAAAAAATCTGTATCCTAGAAGATGAAGGAAACAACTTTCTTCAACATAATCAGACAACAGCAATTGCACCTTGAGTTAGGGGACTTGCAAGAGTAAAAAGATAAGATGTTCAGATAGTGGAAAGGCAACAAAACTGAGAAATGGAGTTTAGTAGCAACTGTTGTCTCTATGAGAAGGACAGAAAATCATTTCCTTTGGAAAGAAAGATTAAACAAGACTTGACTATTTTATCAACTGTTAATATTTAGCTTTTATGGAAGGAATATCAGCCACCTATTATGCCTGCTGCTAATACCAGTACTCTTACCAATACATACTTGGTACTTAGTTACTACACATGCTGCGCTTAGTTCTTTAAAATCTGAACTGTGCAATTTCAAAGCTGCATTTTTAAGTAGAATTTTGATTAAACAATATTCCTTGATCTCTTTTTCTTGGATAAGCAGAGATGAATCTTTCATTTCAGAGTCATGTCCACCACCTTCTTAGTCATCTGGTATCAAGTTCTCATGTTGCTGATAATGTCTAAATACAGTCAGAATATAATGAAGCATTTTGTGACATATGTCATTTGAAAATGCATTTTAAAAACACCTCTTTAAAAGGGAGTATTTTGATATGGTTATGTTTTCACTGTAAAGTTAATTAATGTTCTTCAGGACAATCGAGATACATCAACCTATGAGTGTCATACTGAACCTAATAAATACTAGTTGGCTCTCTTTTTAAAGATCAGTTTGAACTTGGATATGGAGATTTTGTAAAACACATTTTGCAAAACATTGGAAAAGCATCCAGTACTATTTATTGGCAGGGAAAATGGTCATTTTTTAGTGAAATGAAGCCAAATATTTTCATTCCTCACAGTCTAACTCTGTGACTTATGTCACTCCTTTTATCCTCTCTTTTTATTCTAAAGTTAGTGGTTTATAACTGAGTTTGTTAAAGTCTCTAGTGATCTGCAGAGGACATTGTACTTCTGATCCCAGTTTTTGATTCTGGTAAGTACTATATCCATTCATAGACTCTAATAATTTTTTCTTTCTGAGGTTCTTGTGGTTTCTGCTGCATTCTTTGTCCTCAGAGTTGCAGGAACTGGAAAACGTAATACACAAAAAAAGTTTTGAATTACATATTTCCTGGGTGTTACTCAAGTACAGTATTGCATCCCCTCTGGTAGGCCTATTATCTGGCTTAGGAAGTTGTTCTTTGTGCATGCCAGGAGTCTCCTGGAATGCCTGCAGCTCACTGGGCTACATGTCCAGCAGATGTTGAGGTGCTTGAGGTCCCCCAGCAGGACAAGACCCTGTAGCTGGAGCAAGAAGGCTTTGGCAACAGGCTGCCCTTGATGGAGCAACCTGCAGCAAACTCCAAACACTGGTTTCCTTTTGGTCTCTGACTCTTAGCCATGAGTATTCCTCAGAATATGCTTCTATCTTGATAAGAGTGAAACTTCAGTATTTCGAGAGGTCGAACATATCTTGAGTCTAAAGTGTATCTAGAATAAATATATGGAAGACAAGCTTTCAACCCAACATTCATCAATGAGACTTTCTTCACAGTTTTTGAAAGTGAGAAACTACATGTGGGAGAAATCTTTGGAGAACTACCCTTGAGTTCAATAGGGCTTTTCTTTTTATATATAAAATATTACTTCAAAAATAAGGTAAAATTTCCTAGATTCCAGAGCCGTGGGTCAGTTCCAGCAGTCACGTCGATACTGACTTGGATGTCAGCATGTGGAGGGAGGAGCTGGATGGAAGCTGCTCTCTGCTCAGATGAGGACAGTGTGTGACTGTGAGCAGAGAGGGCACCAGCAACTGCATGCATCTAACTAAATGAATTATTCTCTTTAGAGCAATGGAATGGAGAAAAATTATAACATAAATCTTTTTGTAGCTGTGTCCCAAAATACATGGTTGGACAAATGTAGGATTATTGCTACTGTCATGGATATTTTTCATCAGATTTTAAAGGTTAGGATGATAGGCAAGCTATTGACTTTCCTTTCAAAATGTAATATGTGTTAAATTATATATAATTGCTTGGAGTATACAGTAACATTATTGCAAGGAAAAATTTGAGCCTTTGGTGATTGCCCAAAAAGCCTTTGCTGCTTTTCATTGCAAAGAAATCTTGATATCAAACAGATTGCTATGCAATTAAAATATTTCTCAAAGAAAATTCATTTCATCTATTGTAAAGCCTGCTTATGCAAGAAAGTACTTGACTGAATTAATTTTATAGTCCTGTAGTTACTGATCCTGGCTGTACTGATCCAGAGAATTGTTGGCTCTCAATTACTTCAGCGGGAGGTAAATGCACTCATGATTTTAAGAGCAGGACATTTGCCAAATATCATAAATATATAAAAGAGATCTACTGTATCTGGAAGCGCAAGTTTTTATTGCCACTCACTTTACCACCTGGACTATTCTAACAGTAAACATGTTCATCCATATAGAAAACTCTCTGCAGAAGCTGAAAATGATATAGTGACTGGGAAAAATCTGCTGTGAATTGAATTATTTATAAGTTAGTTGTCCTTTCTAAGTTATTTCCCTCATTTCAGTTACCCCAAAGTTTTTGTGTATCTTTTTCTTCACATGTTATTGCTGGCAGAGTGACAAGTACATTGTCTAGGTGTCATTTTCTAGAGTCTGAGAATGCACAGAACATTGTTAGCTTGGCTCCACACCCATCTGTCAGTCTCAAACACATAGAATAATTCTCTGCACTTGAGATTTTGTTTAATCATTTACTCAAACTAATATAATTTCCTTTATTGTTAGATTAAGGTCCACCACTTAAAGTTTTTAAGTGGTCAAAATAATACTGGAAACAAAAAAAACATGTTGCCCGAATATGGCTTTCCCAAATACTGTTTTAAGTATCACCCTACCCAGTCAAATGAGCATCTAATAAGAATGATTTACAATTTTCCTTACGTATGAGAATAAATAAAAGATTTCAAGAGAAAGAAAAGCAGCATGAGCGGCAATCAAACCTCTTGCAGAAAACAAGTCTGTGCCATTTTCACCCCCAAAATTTACCATTTTCAGTTTACATGTTTGGAAAAAGGATATCCCAAATGAACCAGCTTTTCATGAAAATAGGGAGTTAGAAAGAGCCTTTCTCAGCTTTTCTTTTGGACTCTAAAGATTTTCAGAAACTGCAACTACTATTGCTCACACCACTGTCTTGTAACAAAGATGAAAAGTAACACGACTTCTTATACTTGTATATTGATGATTCATTAGCACGAAATTATGTGTTCTGTCTTCAGAATCCTGTGCTAATTACTTAAAAAGAAAAAGACAATTCTCTCAATAACAATGGCAAATGTCCAATGACTTTAAACTAGTTACTCTTTGATGTTAATGTTCATTGCAAGCAAGTTTTACAGAAACTGTCTTTTAACAAGAGAATCATTGGCTATACCCTACTTTTGTATCCTATTAAAAATAAATTCCTATATCACACCTTTTTCCAATATGCAGCATAACCGTTACAACTGCCAAAAAGAAAATAAAATAACAGTGTAAAAAATCAGATATGCCAGGGTTGATATTGGCCCAGTGATTCATTTTTATTTTATATCTTCTATATTTTGTATTAAGGGAAATGATTCATTGCTAATGTAAGTCTAAGTGATTTTAACATCTATCCTAGAGGTATTACAGGTGTTTCAGCCTGTTCCATTTATTAGACCATTTTGTATTTATCTCTCGAGTATCTTCCTTCAAAAGGGATATCTACTGCATTTCTGCATCATATCCAGCATCAATCACTTTGATTAGGGTCTCACTCCACAAACCAAACAGCTTTTCTTCCATGGCAGCTCCATATGTTTGCTGCAGCTGTTACAGTTTCCAGGCAGAATGTGACCGTGCTCTGTTCAGAGTTTGTGTCCCTGTCAAAGAGGCAGGAAATTATTCCTCTCTGCTTTGATTTGCCTTGAAGTCGAGTGACTTGAAGTCTGCCCTACAGCTAGACTAGGATTGCCTACAAAAACATACATGAAATTGCATCTGTGTTATTTTTTCCCAACTGTGAGTCCAAAGAGCGCACACTGCCAAGGCTTGTTCCCACAGCACTGACTGAATATCAGGTCAAAGGAGCTTCATTGCTGAAGAGTTTCCTCCATGGAGGTTTTAGCCCAGATCCAATGACAGAAGAATACTATCATAGCTATGAGCATGAAATATACTGAGATTTATTAATGATTTTATGGTTTTGAACTCTGGAAAAATATTTCCCTTTTGTTGGCTATTATTTTTTTGTCTAGCACTCAGACAGTCTGTAAAGCTACCACACACTGCACACTGCACTGCAGTTCAATATCAGTGCTACCACAGTACACTGAACACTGTGCAAGGAATGTACCAGTTAGGAGATCCATCTGTATTTGAGGGAGTGCTGCATAGTTCTGTGAAGGGCACCTTGGAGATCCTCAGCTAACTCTGATTTACCTACATCTGTAGTGAAACAGAGAACTCAGGTTATTATAACACATTATAACATTATATGTCTGAATGTGACTAAAATTCCACACTAGCAAGGAGAGATGATTTCAGTTTAATTCTGATCACTGGCTAAGTCTGACAGTAGTCAGCATTGTAGGAACTTTATTCATCCTCCAAACACATGCACTTTTTCAGCAACTGGGCATTGCTGTGTCACTTTTCATTGCATTTCATTAGCTGCCTGCAAAAATAAATATGCAATGGATCATTACTTTTTGGTGACGAAGAACACAATTTGGCATGACTTAAATATGCTTTTAATGAAATTTGTAATAGTGCACATGTTCTGATGACAAGTATTTTTGAAAGCCCTGTGAGTCCATAAACTCAGGTTGACAATTAAAGTTCGACACAGATGAATGAATGTAATGTATTCACTTTACTACAGGTGTGAAAAATTACTTCAACAGAATATCTTTCTGTTCACTGCTCCTCTACCTCTGTGAGTGCACATTACTACTCTGGTTTTAGCAGCTCAGTTGTTGGGGAGGCAAGTTGTTCCTGAGGATACCCAGACACTGTTTCTCTGTGTGTGACTTCAGGGTGACTGCAAACAGTTGAGCTGTCACAGCACAGAATTTTCCTGTTTCCCACCAAGAAAGAGAAGCAGGAAGCTCGTGCAGACTGTCAAACACGTGCACCATGGCAGCAATGCAGCAGCTCTTACAGGAGCTGAGACTGCTTTTATAAGGAAACTAGCTCCATAAAAAAATCAGTCTCACAGTACAAAACAATATTTAGAATTTTTAATTGATTGATACAGATCTTTGCCAGATCATTTTGTTCCCTCCTTCCCCAAGAAATATAAATTTTGGCTAATATAAAAGAAAAAGTTCCTGTAAACACTTTTCTTTCTTCTAATGCACAGAAAACAGACATCTAAAAGCAACAGAAGCAAATGTATCTGGGTTCTGGTTTTCAATTTCCTGACAAAATGCTTAGCCTTTTCTCTGGAGGCAGAAATTTTCTATCCTATTTCAAAGTCAAAATAACTTTGTTGTTATAGTAAAAAGGCTTTCAAAAATTTTTTTCTTAGTTATTGCAAAAGGAATGTTCTTGAACTCCTGGATGGGAATAGAAAAAGTACATTTATTATCTGTATGAAGACCCTTGCCCAACAAAGCACTTAACTTTAAAGTGTGAGTAAAGCCACAGATTTCAGAGAAACTTAAGTGCTGCTCTGAACAAGGTTGCAGAGAGAACATTTTAATTATTAGATTAGCAGAGGGACATATTTAGTTTTGTTCTCTGCTCCTCACACGCTCCTTTCTCTAGTCATTAAGTGCTAAAGTGAGGGTTTTTGTTGTTTAAGTGTGGAATAGGAAATGAGAGGAATGGAAAGGTGCTGGAAACACCAGGGAGGGGGCACAATCCCATCTGGGAAGTCCCAAGCACTGGTGCCCTGTCGTGCCATTGGATTTCAAGGGGCTCAAGTGCTGTGTTGAGCCCTTCAGCAGTAATTGCAGTCTGGCAGTGTTACACCATGTGAACAGCTAATATAATTTCTGCTCCCTCAGGAAGATTAAATACTTGCAGATTTGTGCTGGCTATAAACCAGTTTGTGTTCCAGATCCAAATGCTTGAATTCCAGCTAAAATTATCTTCCCTCTGTAAGTGTGACACAAATGACATTAGGAAATCAGTTATAGTTATTGGTTTGGACCTCAAATGCCAACACTTTACAGAGCAGGCCCCTTCCCTAAGTCAGATTACAAAGCATTTTTAAAGAGTAGACAGTATCTGTTACTTGTTAGCAGAGAATCAAAGTAGCTGTATGATAAATGTTTTCAGAATGTAATTAATGCTTACTTTGTGTAGGAATCGTGGACGGTGAGAAACATCCTGCAGTGTGTATGAATAATTCAGACATCATCAAAAAATCTGTATGTTTTCTGGTAATTTTTGCCAATTAAAAATCAAATTTACCTGTAGCTTTTGTGCTGTTGCTTAGGTATATTTTAATTGTGGTGAGTCAAAATCTAGTCATAGAATCACACTAAATAGGAAAACTTTTCTACTAGACTTTCTAGAATGTCAGTAGTCAATGGAGGTATACTGAATTCCTATATTTTTATTTTCTTAAATTAAAAGGCAAAGTTAATTTAAAAGTAAACTTATGCTCATCTTACCTGTACACAAATAGTCACTCATATCTATTCAACAAAGTGCTTTAGTTGTACTTATTTTAAGAAGTAACGTGTAATTTTGTAGTAGAAAAGGCTCTCTTGAAGCTTTTCAGGACAGAAGCAGGGCATGGTAGTGCCCCTCCCACAAGCACTGACTACAATGGCTCCTCAATAGGATCAAATATAAAATATATTGATTTCTTATTTCATTGCATATGTAAATGTTTGTACAAATGTATGTACTTTGTAACATAATATTTGAATGAAACCAACAAAAATCTAAGTGAGATGGGAACAATGAGGCAGATTGCTTCCAGATTAGACATCCTTTATCCTAGATTCAGGAATGGTGATTACCATGAAAACTCCGTAGGTCTCAAGCACTTGGATCCTGTATCACCTAATACTGGGCAATATTTTATTTCATTTGTTCAAATGAATTCTCAGTAGCTGTAATGAATCTTTTCCTTTCTGGCAGGGAATTATATGATTCCCTAATATTGACTCAGTTCCCTTGAATATTCAATGCAAAATCATTGGAGATTTGTTAATAGAAGAATTAACATGTACCAAAAAGGAATTGCATCAGGGAGATTATATTTGGTAATAGATTTTTTTTTCTGCTACGCAAAATTATATTATTTCTCTATAAATCTTTATTAAACACTGCCAATTCAGCATCTTTAACCTGATTGTTTCATTTGCATGCTTTGCCTTTGTGATTGGATTACAGTTTGTTCTATTTTACTCTGTATTATCATCTCTCTGGATGTGTAATTATGCATTATTACTTAACATTCCATTTACTTGGTTCAGAATTTGAGCATAAGGTATTGTGGCAATAATATGCAAAAATATTTTTCTGCTTCTTCAAGCCCTTCTGCAACCCTTCACCTCAGCCTCTGTGGAAAAAATTAACTGGCATTAATTCTGGTGCCCAAATTTCAAACATCTTTTAATATATTCTCAAGGACAGCAAATTAGCACAGAGAAACAAATAGTAATAAAATATAAAAGATTATATGAAAGCTAAATGACAATTATTTAAATATGCTTATATAGCAAATAAAAACCCCAATCCCAAACTTATAAAACAAATACAATGTGTATTTACCTAGATTTAAATCAATAATTTATTCAATTGCTACAGTAGAATGACTTAAGGTGTACCTCGTAATAATAAAGTGAAGAGCTACAGGAAAAATAAAGAACTGGTTAACCAAGAGAATGCAAAATATTTATATTAAGAGTTCTCTAAATAGGGATTCATAATGAATTTTTATTAATGAATTCCTCATTAATATGTTGATTAATGATATTACAGGAAGAATGAAAAACCTGCCAAAGGGAGGGCTTTGGTGATATTGAAGAGAACTGGGGCAGTTCATAGCTAATAATGATCCAGTCCAAAAGCACACCAGTTAGAGATGGCAGTCCAGGAAACATCTCTCACAGAATCAGTCTCTTATGGATGGCCAAACTGCAAATATTAAATACTTCTGGAAAAGTCTGTCCTGATTTTAGTCACTGATAGGGCCTCACTTGCAGAGCTGTTTATGTTCTGGTCTCTGAAGCTGGAGAAGAGCACGGTCTCTTCACAAGTAGCTACATGAGTGAGATAAGTGGAACAGGTACAAGTTGCCCTGGGACAGACTATCAACATAAGATATTTTTACAGCAGGAACAATCAATCACTGCAATAACCTCCCAAGGGACATAGAGTGATAGAATCATTGAATCCATCATAGAATCGTAGAGTGGTTTGGGTTGGAGTAGACTTTGAAGATCATCTGGTTCTAAGCCCTCTGCCATGGGCAGGGACACTGCTCACTAGAGCAGAGTGCTCAGAGCCCCATCCAGCCTGGCCTCGAACACTTCCAGGGATGGGGCACCCACAGCTTCTCTGTTCCAGTGCATACCTTCATGTATCTGACCTAAACCCAATCTCTTTCAGTTTGAAGCTGTTCTGCCTTGTCCTGTCACTATGTGCCCTGGTAAATTGTCTTGCCCCATCTTTCTGTAGGTTCCCTTCAGGTACTGGAAGGCTGCAATTAGATCTCCCCAAAGACTGCTCTTTTCTAGGCATGGTAGAGTCTCCACTGCAGCTTTCCACCTATGTTACTAATTGCCTTCTAATTATGTACTTTCATGTCAAGACAAAACCCGTGGGATGTGGCAAGAAAAATTACTCTATTACTAGACAATTCTTTAAGTCTTTGTCTTCCAGTTTCACCTGAAAGCCATTTTGGTTGAAGAGCTGGGCACTGAGCAATGCTAGGACAAACTGGAAGAATGGATCTGATTATTTAGTTCAATCTCAAATGAATTTCTGAGCCTCATTAGTGAGGCATGTGGCATTAAGATGGATGGTAGCTTGCTTCTTTGTTTGTTTTTTAAAGGGTCTTCAGTATCTGGTTTAAGATCATTTACTCATGGCTCTGGAAGAAAAGGTATTCATTGCAGGCCAGTTTTAGCAGAAGTACTTGGAACTCCTTTGCAGACTTGATCTCAAAATTATGCCTGAAAATCAGTTCTGGATTTAAATAACAAAGCTGTAAAGTCTGTTACCTTCAGATATGACTACAGCAAGCTGGTAAACATTTAACAGTTTGCAGTAAAACCTGTGAGATTAAGCAGCATCATTATGTCTAGCCTTCTGTATCTACTCCTAATGAGTGACTGTCTGCAAGAAATAAGCAAATACAAATTTGAATAGGGATGCTGACTAGACAAAGCCAGTTGTGAAATACAAAAATAATTTAATCTGAGGCTGCTGAACTTAGAGATAATTTCTGCTTTGAAATACTAAAATTTAGGGAAGATATTAAGGAAGAGTTTGTCTTTAACTTTTTCTAGTACAGAGCAATAAACAACCTGACAGAAGAAATTAGATAAACCACCTCATTTTTTGCAGCCAATCACTAGAAACATGGATTTGTGCAATCACTGATTGAAAAAGCCATTTGTGCTATCTATAAATTATAGCATTCAATATTGATAGAACTGTTTGTGACAGACAAGTAAGTGTCTTGCCTGAGGTTGTTGTGGCTGATAAAACCCATCGCCCTAGTGTTTCAATTTGGCTTTTACTTTACTTTCTCCTTAAACCTACTGGGTTTCCTGTCATAGTCTACAGCATTGCTTTAGGTGAACATCATAAATTACTTTTCAGAAAACTACTTTAAATCATGTCTGAACTAATATTGTTTCATTCTTTTTCTTTTTTTCCCTTCTTCTCTTCATAATCTCTTCTCTCCCATTCTCTTCATCATCTCTTCCATTCTCTTCATTCTCTTCTCTTTAAAATGAGATTCATACACATTTCATCAGGGTATATGTGTGTGTGTGTGTATATATGAATGGATGCACCCACAGAAATACACATGAACCCCTACATATGTTTAAAGGACCAGACACTTTTCCTTCCAGGTTTCTATTGCTAAGCAGCTAGTACCTCCTGTCTGCTGCTCTAATAAAAAGTGTTCTTAACAGAGTGGCATGAAATTGTATTTCTCCTGAAAAACCCTTGTGGTCAATGTTGGAGGACTTCATTCACAGGCTTTTTATGAATCATTAATGGAACATTGTTAGAATTGACACTAACAATACTGTTGAGGTATCCCAAACAATGTTCAACAAGCTCACTTCAGCTGCCTCTTGGTAATTTCAACAATTTTAAGACAAATTTGAGTTCTAACTTTTATCAGCGGAGTCATCTGTGGTTTTTGATACTTTAAATGGGTTGATCGACCTTACTTTATATAGATGTGTGTGAGTTTGTAATACAAACTGAACATCCTATTCAAAGAGTCACTACAAAGATATGATTGTTACAGAAATGTATTTCCCTATTTGCCTTGCACTTTAAGGGTTTTTTACTTTGTTAACTGTTCCAGCTTTCATGGTCCTTCTCCAAAAATGACTAATCAATTTCCACACAATGCCTGGAGAGCTTGGAAACTTCAGACTGACAAAACCAGAAGTGTTTAGCAGAACCTTCTTGTAAATCTTTCAAATGCTACAGGAAAAGGTAAATAAGTAGTAGAGTGAAAAGAATATGAAAAAGCCCCCCAGTTATTTTTTAAAATACAGGATCAATATCATCCATCTCAGGAATTTAAAATCAAAATATCAGCTCTTAAACTTTGTCATACCTCTTGGCTTTTTCAGTGAGATCTGCGTTTAGACCCTACATCTGAAACAATAATTTTGTAAATTCATAATCCTTCAAGGGGTCCAATTACAAAGCCTCATTTATCTCTGCACTATGTTCATGGATTCCTCCTGATCTCTCATAAGGGACCTATTTAGTTGTTCTGAACAGGATTTGTCAGGTCCTTAGCAGACCTGACCTGCTCAAGGGCTATGATTAATAATCTTTCTGAGCTTCTGCTGACAGAGCAGTTTCCACACTAAAAGTTTTCAATTGAATAATGTTTACATCCTAAACTTTTCAAATTGGAAGAGTTTTCCTGGTAGCAACTCTTTGTGACAGGTAGATGATAACAACTTACACAGGAAAATGAACATTCTTGGTTCTTGTATGAGCTAATGTTTCCTGTTCTAGGACCACCACTGAGCCCTGCTGTGGTGGAGAATAAGCCATTCAGTGACCATGGGTGAAATGTTGAACGTCTCCAGGCAGCAGTTGCCCTGTGTTTAAAAAGAGAATACAGATTACTTGCACATTTTTGTACATTGTATTCAGAACTCTGGAGCAGAATGTGCTGTCCAAGTGGGAGCATTACATCCACTGTCTCTGCATGTGTAATGGATTCACCATCACTGCATGCAGACAGGGAAGACATTCCTGGTAGCAATTTCAAAGGAAGGTAGTGCTTTTACTAGGCTTTTAGGCTTTCCATTTGCCTGCTACCCCACCGGTTTCTAAATGCCACCACACTGTGACGTCCATGCCATCGCCTATTATGTAAAATAAAATTAAAGAAAAAAATCTGTGCTTAACATTATTCATATTTTTAGCTGCAATTCAAAAACTACCTGACTGCTTCTTGGATGAAAATCAGAAAAGCTACTCTAGTGGCAGTAAGTAAATACTTCAGAGGAAAGAAAAGAGAAAAATTACCAGACAGGTGATTTCATAGGCAAAACGCAAGAGGTTTTTGCAAGTATAAAATCACAATATGCTTTCTATCAAAAATAATTTAAAACGATGCTTTTTACTTGTTTGTTGATTAAAACAAAAATATATATGAAATTTGTTGCATATTAAGTTTTCTTTCAACTTAGAGACTTACAGATTTACAAATTTTGCATTACACTGTAGGACAGTACACTGCAGTAGTTGCACTATATTTAAAATACTGTTTTGAATGGGGTTTTTAGAAAATAAAGTCAAAACTGGGGAGGAGGGGGAGGGTATCATCCCGCAACTCTAAGAATGTGTAGAGTGATTTACTTTCTAAAACACTTTCAGTAAATACAGGTAATTTTTAAACAATTTTGTCCAGTCATTTAGTCATTATACTCATCGTGTTTCTATTATCAATAGAAATTATTATCTGCAAAATATCTTTTGACTTAGAAACAATTGCACCTGCTACATATTTGTAAGAGGTGTAGGGTTAGCTAAGGCTTTGTCCTAAGCAAACATAAAAATCTTTTCTTACAGTGACAGACAGAAGAATGAAGGCATGAAAGAAAAATATTCATTTTCAATAGCTAAAGAACTTGTTTACTTTTAGGCTAGTGGAATTTAAAAGGACTTATTAAAATATTCAAATTTCTTAAAGTAAGTATTTAACAAATTTAACCATTTATACTTATGGAAATTAAATGTTAATTAAAATGTTAACTAAATTGCCAAGTAATTAATATGATTCTAATTGTGACTTCCTTAATGTGTATTTAGGCTTCTTTTCGTGCAAGTATTTGGTTTCCTGTAAAGCACAGAGTCCCTGTCAAGTCTCCCCATTACTGAAATGCCAATGTGTAGTGCCCTTCAGTTTGGGGAAAACAGCAAATGCAAGGAAAAAACATACTGCAGATAAGAAATTATATATTTATTTCTTTCTGAGGATTCTGAGGTTGCTAACCATTGCAGGTTATACAAGTTGCTTAAGCCACCACTGAAGTGCAAAGTGGCAGCTGCTCAGGAGCTCAGAGCAGAATTCCCTTTCTTACACTGCCAAGCAGAGAATATTGCAGCCAACTTAAATTGCAAGTGGAGCTAGAAAGACAGGAGGTAATTACTCAGAGTGTCTTGGGAATAACACTTTTAATGCTGTGAAGAGTGTTGTGGGATACTTAGTGACCCACATGCTTAATGTGTCCATCACCTCTCTTTCTTTCAGAAGCGTTTACCTCCACCCAGTTGTTTGAACTGGGTCGGGGTTTTTTGGTTGGTTGGTTGTTGGTTTGGTGGGGTTTTTTGTGGTCTCAAAAGCAAAGATGTGTCTTCTGTGAATTTAGATTGCATCTTGGCCTTTCTAGCTGCACAAACCCATGAAATTCATCCAGGAAGTCATGAAATTTATCTTGACTTTGGACGTAGTGTCACAATGTATAAATTGCTAAAGGTAATACTGCTTTATGTTTGGAATTACATTAGGACTTGTCTACATTAATGCAATTGTGAAAGTTAACCCAAATTGACTAAAGTCGTGAATTCAGAGCATCATTAATTAAAGTAGATTAGTGGATTCACATCCTGAATAAATTAAATTAAACCAAATGCAAGCCCTCTTTAATTCTGAATGAGAGTGTCCAGGCAGGAGTTTAATATAGTTTAACTAATCCATTTCTAAAGTTAATTCTGATTGATCTTAATGGGTGTCCATGAAAATGAGGCATGAGAAGGTGGATATCTGTATGTGTGGGTGAACTCATACAGAAATGCAAAGAAATAATCTAATTAACAAAATACAACTTCGTTCATTTACATTTTCCATTTCAGGAAGTATGCTGATTAAAAATTCAAAATTGTAGATGTGCTCAAGATAAAAGAGTTCCATGTTTCCAGCCATATTGAGTTTGTAAAAATAATGAACTTTTAAGGTCAAACTGTATGTGGGAAAACATTATTCACTTTTGTGTGTGGATCAATCTCATTAAGCTTTCTGCTCCCTTTAATAGGTGTGTTAGTCTACAGAGGCAACATGAATAATTGTCCATACAGAAAACCTTAAACAAGGTAGAGAATAAAATAAACCAAATAAAACTGAATATATCATATACACACTACTGCCTTCACAAGGCATAGCCTGCCCTCAGTGCTGCAGCGACACAAGCTGGGGAAAACCAGAAGGGATAAGGGCTTGATGTTTAAGGACAAAATAGATTGCAAGACTCTACACAGCTTGTTTATTTTTAATTTCCCATTTAATTTGCAATATATATTCCCCTTCCATCTTCTACTGCTGAAAAATTTCCTTCATTGTGCAAATTGTAAGTCATGCTTCCAGCCCAATTGGAAGGATGCTTGCATTTCCTTGCTATAAATGGTCCTTCATTCTAATGTGGTGACATACACAGAATTTGTTATTGCATTTTTTACTTTCTGAATAATATTAATTATTACTCATAATAGTAATTACTTATTTGTTCAGAAAATTTTTTCAACTCAAAAACATTACTGGAGAAGCAAACTTTTTATGCTGCACAGTTAAACTAGTAATAACATGTGGGGTTTAGAAGGGAATGAATGATTTTTATTTTTATAATATTTTCTGCTAATCTTAAATTCATTATCCTTCTCTGAATCAATACCTTGCAGCAATGAAACAATGCACACAAGAAATGTATTCTATATGATTGCAAATTTGAGCCAAAAATAGGCGCCATTTCATGTAAAAATGGAATATTGTCATAAGGAAATTGATAAAACTGAAAATAGAGTGTGTGAAAGAAGGAACACTGATTCTTAAGCAGAATGTTAATATGCTGTACATCTAGATCATTTAATCATGGAAAATAACAGTAATATGTAATGTGGAAAGTTTAACAGTAGTGTGAACAGTGGGAAAGGTCAGATATCTAATTACTGAGTTTATCATTGCCTGGAAGGATTTGTAGAAACAGTAATGGTAAAATCTGTTTTTATATTGATTTTATGACTGGTCCCAGTTTTTCTTTCTGTATTTGCCAAGTTCCTCACTGGATATTAGATCGTACTTAGACTTCTTAAGAGAATTGTAATCTCACATTTCAGGGCTAAAATGTCAGTTAGATAAAAGCAAGAAACTTGTTAATACTTCCCTTTTTAACAGAATCTGATAGCATACAAATCAATTTCTAGTTTGTAGCCTCTGCAGTACATTTGCCTTGGAATTATATAATATAAACTTTATAAGAGAAGTGTTAAGCTTAAATGAACTTATGAAGTTTCACCTGTTAGTTTTGAATACTGAAATTTTAGCCATACTATCCTAATAATGCTGTATTTCTATAACATTTCTTGAAAATCCAGCTCTCTAAGATTATATTTCAACTCTGTATATTGGAACAATTAGCGTCTTCTGTCTCTTGAAATAATGTCTGGATTGCATCCTATCCCCATGCAGTCAAGACTGGATAACATGCAATCTTCCCTCTTTGCCCTGATTTTTGTGGAAAGGACATGGAGACATGTAGGTCAGAGTGGTCCAGAGCTCATGGAAGAATTCAGAATTTTGGGACAACAGATCTGGATTTGCTGTACAGGTTCAATAAACCCTTCCTGCCTTCAGAAGTTGACTTTCAGGAGTTTTTGGTCAGACTGTTTCCAAAGCACTGGGAGACAGGGATCTGTATCTATGAACTGGTTAGGCTGATTGGAATCCTTCTTGTGCAAGGTCTGGGAGTGTTATTTCAGGGAGAAAGTCGTAATAGCTTGCATGCTAAATTTTCATTCAATAGGAAATGTTGAGTACAGGGTACAGGGGTACATCTTAATCCCTTTTGCTCTTTGAGGGTCTTTGGTATAGAACTTGTGAATGGGGACCCCAACCTGTGTTGTTGGGTTGTCTCTATTTAGGCACCAAAGTTATTTATTTCAAAAATGGAATAGAGATTAGATCTCCATTCTAAACCTCAAAGGGAATTCAGTAAAGCTTTTCTGTAGACCCCTGTACTCCTGCTATCATCTGAAAGCTTCTTGGTGCATTGCAGTAACTCACCCTGTGGGACCCCTGTGCTCTGCCATCTGCACTACAAGAGGCTGAAGCCCATGCCTGCCCCCTCTTTATTCTGAGCTGGGGGTCTCATCCAGCCCTGTTGAGTAATTGTTTTTAAAAGGCACGAATTATGTGCCAAAGCCAAGACACACAAAGAAACGTGAAATCCAAGTTTTAGAGTCAGCACATTACAAGTTTTGGAGACTGCAGATGGATTTTATGCAAAAGGTTTAATACACACAGTCTGGGCTCTCTAAATGCTCTAAGTATATGTTGAACTTTTGGGAAAATGCTTCACTTTAAGAAAACATAAATATTTTTTAACTATCTGCAGTGTTCTTGAGAGTCGTTTACTGTGATGTCATCCCATATAAAATATGGATTTGTGTACAGTGTTGTGTCTCATTAAAGAACGGTTAAAACAAGGACAGCAGCTATATATTTTTTTGATGCTTTAAGCATATTAGGAAAGGTTAAGCACTTAAAATTATATTGTTCAGTATGACACAGAAGAATTAGTTTTCTCCTTTGCCCTATCTCCATTTTCACAAAGAGAAATGGAATGAGAGTTTATAAGAGAGATTATGTCAAATAGGCCAAAATTATATCAAATCTTGATGGCATATGGAGCCAGAAATTTTCCTAAACAAGAAAACCAAGGATTCCTTAGAGGTCACAGAGTACTAGGCTGAAATGAAGGCATTATAGCTAATATCCTGTGTGCTGTGATAGGTGAGGACAATGAAGGGGCCCCTGTGAGACAATTATTAGGCAAAACCACTTGAAGCAGTTTTGTGGTTGCTCTGTCTTACAAAACAAATTAGACTGCTCCTGCCGAAGGGATTTAGACAATACAAATACAGTCACATTTTTCCCTGTTTTCTCTTTCAGTTCTGACAAAAAACTCTGCAGATGTACTCAGAGATCTGTCCAGTAGTAATTAGATTAGCATGGTAATTGGACTGTAACTTCATTTATTCATGCAAATGAAGACTAATCCATTATTTTCAAGCATTTTGTTGTTGTTTTTTAAGCAAATAGAACAACTTATTTGGTATCACTTTTTTTTTAGCTGTCAGATTTTTCAATAGGTGAGAAAGTTTCTTGAGGCTTAAAGGTTATATCATTGTATATGAACACGAGTTCTAGTCCCTACAGCAAAATAGCATATTTAAGAAATGTATAATAAGCAAGCACAAATATGGGGGTTAAT
The DNA here is from genome assembly GCA_013398075.1 of Notiomystis cincta. Lineage (NCBI taxonomy): Eukaryota > Metazoa > Chordata > Aves > Passeriformes > Notiomystidae > Notiomystis > Notiomystis cincta. The sequence goes on along the minus strand of VZRX01000305.1, from coordinate 49,343 downwards.
TCCATTGAATATAATTTGGAAGGGCCTTGGGGGACTATTTCTTTTTTGCATTTAATATTATTTATCATTTGAGAAAAAACAAAAAGGTAGAGAGGATGGTGACCTATTTAAATCTTAAATATAAAGATTCGGAGTGCTTTTTCTCAATTTTAATGTCGTATATTTGGCCTAAGCTTACAGGTCATGGGTTTCTGAACTGGCTTCCTCCTCCACATTGTTAGTATCTAATTAGCTGTAATCTTCTAGGAAGGTAAAGATTGTTTGGGTTTTTTTTTCTCAGCTGACATGCGTACTATTCACATGCATGCATACATGCACATGTACACACAAATACACACACAAACACAAATATTTCAACTCCAGTTGAACAAAGTTATTTTCAAATTATGCATTGTCACCCTCAGCACCTCAAGGACAGAAAAGAAAGCTCACCTGATCTGTGAACATTTTAGGGGGAAGAAGATTGAAGGGTTGTTTTTCACTAAAGTCTGTATTTTGATATATTGCATATGCTGTAAAAGTCAAATGCCTTCAGACAGCAAATACAGAAGTCTTGCACATGCAATGCAAACACCTGAACTTACAAAAATACCTGAAATGACAGGAAGAACTGCAGGGTAGAATTTATGTGACAAAGTTGAGGAGATTCATGTGTTATGGAAGAAAGTAATTTGTGCTAAGCGTTTTCTGTGGTTGGAGAAACACAGACTGACTTCACCTCAACACACACAGTTTGACTGCTGGAAGAACAGTGCTGATTAAACTTTGGCATATTTATGTCTAGCACTGTTGAAACAGAGGTGGACGTTTAGTCTGAGGTCTGTGATTATCTGTAGTATAAACAAAGATACAGCCTTGCCCTTTTGAAAAGGTCAGGTGCAACATCTCCTAAGATGCTGGGCAAACTTGCAGAGCAGGAAAGGGCAAAGAAGGAAGTATTCAGAGGGAATGTGGGATGCACAACCAGAAATGGGATGTCAGCATGGCTGTGTGACCAGGTTGAAAGAGAGGAGATGGGCATAAACACAGTCATCTGATGATGACCAGTTTGGGCACTACAGGTCTCAAGAAGTGGAAGATGGATTACCTCTATTGCCCAAAGTAGAAGAATGGAATTCTTTTCAGAATTTAAACTTCATTAAGTACCTTCTCTTATTGGTATAGGCCACCTGGCAAAGGATAAGAAATTAAGCACACAATGCCTGCCTCCCAGCCTGCTTTCCTTCTTGTAGGAAGTTCTTTAAGTTCAAAGAGGCTATGTCACTTTGCTATTTGTCAGGGATTTTTTGTAATTTTTTGAGTGAAATAATGATTAGACTAAAACCACGTTAATGTTTTCCCAACACACACACACACACACACACACACACACACTCTCCAGTGTATATCCCCACTGATTACTTCCATTTTGTGTATCTTGGACATACTTAAACTGGTAATAAATGAGTGGGAACTGTGAGATTTAGAAGCCACTGAACATCTGTTTCTGTAAGCAGCAAATGAGCCAGTGCTGTGGTTTAACCTCAGTCAGCAACTAAGCCCCATCCAGCCACTTGGCCACTCCTCCCGGTGTGGTGGGGGAGAGAACTGGAAGAGTAAAAGTGGGGAAATGAAGAAATGAGGGTTGAGATAAAGACAGTTCAGTAGGCAAAGCAAAAGCCATGCATGCAAGGAAAGAAAAACAAGGAATTCATTTACCACTTGCCATGGCCAGGCAGGTGTTCAGCCATTCCCCGGAACACTGGGCTCCATCACATGTGATGGTGGCCTGGGAAGACAAACATCATCTCTCTGGATGTCCCCCCAACCTTTTTCTCCCTCCAGCTCTATATGCTGACCATGATGCCATATGGTATGGAATATTTCTTTGATCAGCTGGGTTCAGCTGTTCCATCTGTGTCCCCTCCCAAGTTCCCTTGCTGACAGGGTAGAGTGAGAGACAGAAAAGGTCCTGACACTGTGCAGGTGTGCTCAGCAATAGCTCAGGCATCCCTGTGTTATCAACACTGTTTTCAGCACAAATCCAAACTGTAGCCCAAATTCTAGCCACTATTAAGAAAATTAACTCTATCCCAGACAAAACTAGCACAGCCAACATCAGAGGAAATAGTTCTGCTATATACCTTAAAGAGATAAATAAACTTTTATGTACTTTACCAAGCAGGGAGAAATTTAAGTCCAGGCTTACAGTTTTGTTGAACTGATGTATATGTGTGTGTATATATAGATACATATCTTTTGTCACCAGTGAAAACCTCTTACTCTCACTTAAACTCTAATAATATTCCCTTCAGTTCTATGAAGGACTACTGAAAACAAAACAACTTACAGTGTGTTTTTTTTTTTTCTCAATGTAAAGAACTGAGACTGTAACGTGTGAATTTCTACTGCACAGGTACAGATTGTGCTGGCATGCTGAGTAAGGGAGGAGTGCTCAAGAAGTGTCAGAAGGTGACCAGGTGACAGATTTGTTTCCCAGGTGTTGCTGGCACTGCACCACCGTGTCTGCCTTGTTCCTGGGAGGCTGTGGCACCATGTGCACTCTGCAAGGCACAGGGCAGGAGTGATCAAGAGCTTATATGAATCAAAGTGATTGAAAGAGGAAGGAAGGTTAAATCTGAGCTTAGAGAATCTGTTCTACTCCATTTCAGTGTCTGCTGAGAACACCAACTGCCTGAAGCCGTACTCTGTTAGGTTAGCTGAGCCTTTTCAGCGGTGCCATGCTCCCAAAAAGTGTCAGCAGTGCCTGGCTAAAAGCTATCTGTGACCATTAGATTAAAATNATAAACACAGTCATCTGATGATGACCAGTTTGGGCACTACAGGTCTCAAGAAGTGGAAGATGGATTACCTCTATTGCCCAAAGTAGAAGAATGGAATTCTTTTCAGAATTTAAACTTCATTAAGTACCTTCTCTTATTGGTATAGGCCACCTGGCAAAGGATAAGAAATTAAGCACACAATGCCTGCCTCCCAGCCTGCTTTCCTTCTTGTAGGAAGTTCTTTAAGTTCAAAGAGGCTATGTCACTTTGCTATTTGTCAGGGATTTTTTGTAATTTTTTGAGTGAAATAATGATTAGACTAAAACCACGTTAATGTTTTCCCAACACACACACACACACACACACACACACACACTCTCCAGTGTATATCCCCACTGATTACTTCCATTTTGTGTATCTTGGACATACTTAAACTGGTAATAAATGAGTGGGAACTGTGAGATTTAGAAGCCACTGAACATCTGTTTCTGTAAGCAGCAAATGAGCCAGTGCTGTGGTTTAACCTCAGTCAGCAACTAAGCCCCATCCAGCCACTTGGCCACTCCTCCCGGTGTGGTGGGGGAGAGAACTGGAAGAGTAAAAGTGGGGAAATGAAGAAATGAGGGTTGAGATAAAGACAGTTCAGTAGGCAAAGCAAAAGCCATGCATGCAAGGAAAGAAAAACAAGGAATTCATTTACCACTTGCCATGGCCAGGCAGGTGTTCAGCCATTCCCCGGAACACTGGGCTCCATCACATGTGATGGTGGCCTGGGAAGACAAACATCATCTCTCTGGATGTCCCCCCAACCTTTTTCTCCCTCCAGCTCTATATGCTGACCATGATGCCATATGGTATGGAATATTTCTTTGATCAGCTGGGTTCAGCTGTTCCATCTGTGTCCCCTCCCAAGTTCCCTTGCTGACAGGGTAGAGTGAGAGACAGAAAAGGTCCTGACACTGTGCAGGTGTGCTCAGCAATAGCTCAGGCATCCCTGTGTTATCAACACTGTTTTCAGCACAAATCCAAACTGTAGCCCAAATTCTAGCCACTATTAAGAAAATTAACTCTATCCCAGACAAAACTAGCACAGCCAACATCAGAGGAAATAGTTCTGCTATATACCTTAAAGAGATAAATAAACTTTTATGTACTTTACCAAGCAGGGAGAAATTTAAGTCCAGGCTTACAGTTTTGTTGAACTGATGTATATGTGTGTGTATATATAGATACATATCTTTTGTCACCAGTGAAAACCTCTTACTCTCACTTAAACTCTAATAATATTCCCTTCAGTTCTATGAAGGACTACTGAAAACAAAACAACTTACAGTGTGTTTTTTTTTTTTTCTCAATGTAAAGAACTGAGACTGTAACGTGTGAATTTCTACTGCACAGGTACAGATTGTGCTGGCATGCTGAGTAAGGGAGGAGTGCTCAAGAAGTGTCAGAAGGTGACCAGGTGACAGATTTGTTTCCCAGGTGTTGCTGGCACTGCACCACCGTGTCTGCCTTGTTCCTGGGAGGCTGTGGCACCATGTGCACTCTGCAAGGCACAGGGCAGGAGTGATCAAGAGCTTATATGAATCAAAGTGATTGAAAGAGGAAGGAAGGTTAAATCTGAGCTTAGAGAATCTGTTCTACTCCATTTCAGTGTCTGCTGAGAACACCAACTGCCTGAAGCCGTACTCTGTTAGGTTAGCTGAGCCTTTTCAGCGGTGCCATGCTCCCAAAAAGTGTCAGCAGTGCCTGGCTAAAAGCTATCTGTGACCATTAGATTAAAATGTACAGTTTTAGTCTTTTTTTTCCCACTGGGAAGAAAAGAGAAAGAGGATGCTGGGGCTACTTCACTCTACCATGACCTCTAGAACCATAAGCTTTTGTAATAAAAATGTCTTTCCAGCAGCCTTATATCTAAAAGCTTTGTATTGCTATGCTGGAAAAACCCAGAGACAACACATACAATTCAGGATTAACTTTTCAATGTTTTTAAGTACATCAGAGACATGAAAGTTTTGGGTTAACCATATGCATTTTAAAATATGTTGGACAAGTCAAAATATTTCATCGGATCTTGATTTAGAATTAAATGAAGCCCAGCATTTTTTTGTTACTGATGGGGTTTATTTTTTACTTTTATTCACTATCTCACAATTCAGTCTTTGTGTTCTTGTTTGTTTTCTTTTGGTTTGTTTTTTATTTTTTGGTTTTGTTTTGGTTTTTGTTTTGGTTTTTTTGGGTTGTTTTTGTTTGTTTGGGTTTTTTTTCTTTGTTTTTT
>VZRX01000305.1:30622-42759 GCA_013398075.1 Notiomystis cincta | reverse complement strand
TTTTTTTTTTTGTGTGTTTTGTTGTTGTTGTTGTTTTTTGGTGTTGTTGTTGGTTTTTTGGGGTTTTGTTTGGTTGGTTTTTTCCTGTTTTGTAAATGTCCTGATAAGATTTTAAATAAATTTTTATTTCTCAAGAATTTTTGAAAAGGGTAGGTATTTGCAGTAGCCTTTCCTTATAAGTAGTTCTGAAAAAGTTTCAGAAAGAAAACTTCAGTGTTAAGTCCAGGCCTACACACAATCCTGGGACTTACTTTGTGACCATCCCACATCTCTTATGATCATTATTAATCACAAAATCAATCACTACTGCCCATAAGAATAGAGATAAAATATTACACCCAAACATTTATTAGAGAAAAGGAAAAGATGAAAGAAAAAAACAAACAAAACCCTTTTTGGCTCACAGAGAAGAACATAAAATGTCAAATGGAAAAGATTATATTGTAACCCTCACATGCTGAAATTCCCTTCAAGGCCAACTGTGCTATTTACTGAATAAGCTGATCATTATTTCCATTCTGCATTCAACATGAGACACAAGTAACATGACATTAATTTGCTTTTCAGGATGACTTGTATTTTTCTGTCAGGTACCCTAGATTTAGGAATTCACCATTTTGCTGTGACAGACTCTGATCTGATGACTTTGAGGTACTACCATAACATTCTCCATTTTTCCCATGGTAAGCTGAAATGAGGTATTAAGGGAAATATAAAAGGAAAAAAATCCAGTTAGTCTGTGTAGGAAATAGCCTTATATGAAACTCAGTGGGGGTACATGCAGTTAAAGGTGGCTGGTGAGTTCATATGCTGTGATTTTTTTCTTCTGTATTTCATAAAAGCTTCTACATCTTGGAGTGAAGACTAAAAGTAAATACAGCTAAATACAAGTGAGTGCAGGCCTTTCTTGTATGTGAAATCCCTGCTATTTTTAATATACATTACTTACTCCTGAGCTGTATTTTATGCCAAAATCTTCTCAAAGAGTATGCTGTCTAAGGAACAAGCTGTGAGTAAAAATTAGTGCAAACTTGTACCAAGAAGAAAAAAAGCTGTTAAGAAAAGAGGTATTTTGGAGTTCTAAAGTGGTCTCTTGGGTCTTGTGTGAATTTTGAAAAATACCTCAGCTGTACAAAGGTGATTTTTGAAGATAGTGAAGATATTAGACTCCCAGTAAGAATTCTACAGAAACCACATTGCATCAGTGGGAGTTCATGGGCTGAAAATAAGCTGGAAACCTCCTTTTAGAGCAGAATTCTCATGAACAGTAAGATGACAAATATCTTCTGGCCCTTTTAAATAAAATCCAGTCAATTTTCAGTGAAAATTACATTCTTCTTTCATAAGTGCCTGGAGTACATTTGAAACACCTATCAGAAAGAACCTCTTGCTAAGACTGATCGTGTTTATGTCATATGAAAAGTGCATCTGCAAGAAAAGAAAAAAGACAAGAGAGAAAACAACAAGAACTGTTGAAATTAGCAGCCTATACTTTTCTGTTGCTTTTTATTTCTTTTTTTCCATTTATGTGAGATTAAACACCATATTTAAGTGGGACATAGATACATGGCCTGGAAGTAATAATATCAAAGTTGGAGTAAAGTCTAGGAGTTCTTGACAGGAAGTTGCATGCTTCCTCTGTGAACTATGCACTCTTCTTTCAACATTCTGAGTGTAATTCTGCTATTTGTCCTCCTCTACAATCTGGAAGCCATTACCATTTCATAGAATTTTAATACAGTGGGGAAAACAGTGTTACAAATTACCAGGGCAAGGAAGAAATCATTGGATGACAGATATGTAGAAATTTTTGAAGTAAATTTTTCATTGGATAAGAGATACTAGTTATTCAAACAGATATTTTTTATTTAACTTACTCAATTCAAATCACAATTTTTAAGTCTTAAGATTATGAAAATTACAACTTTTCTTTCTGAGAATGAACTGTTAATTTTACTCTGTATCACATTTAATTTGGCAACATAGTTACTGCTTGCTTGAAGAAAAAGTAAAAGGGTAATTATTTGTGTGAAATATTTTTTGAACTCAAGTAGCATAAAATTATACATTGCTAAATTAATTTTATTTGTTAATTTTGTTGTTGTTGTTGTTGTTGCAGTTTGCAATCTCATACTCTTTCATACTCTGATCTCATACTCTTTCAGGACAGACAAGTTTCCTGGCCTTTTTGTTTAGGGCACTATGAATCTTAGGGACAAAAGAAAAGCTTAGAGGAGAAAATAATAAGTCATATTTTTATGAGCAATCTCTGTGATCAGAACATTATAAAATATTATAAGATAATGAAATATGTTCTGTCTGTATAAATTTCTATGAAACTTGATAGACTTTACAAAAAGAAGTTTGAAAAACTGCATTTGTCGGAGAGGTTTGGATTGAATGCTGTATGTTAAGATTTTCCTGATGTTAATATAAGAAAAATGTTGCATTTAAGCAAGTTTGTCACGATGAATCATGCTAAAACAGGGTTCATGTATTCTGTTTTTCCTGGTATTTTATGCCCTGGTAAACGAAAAAAAACCCACAAGGTTTTATCTCATCAAGCAGCCTTTGGCCTCTCCTTGAATGCTCACAATACATTTGTTAGGAAAAAAAAAACAAACAAACTACCAGGAGAAAGCAGAAGACACATTCAGAGAACTCACATTTGAGTAGAATACATTCCCTGCCCTGTGTATTTGTTTTGTGTTCTGTTTCTGCTAAGTGTGAAGTACCTGTTGAGTGCTGTGCAGGACTGCAAAGTGGTGGTCTCAGAGAAGTGACTCCACTTAAGTGTTCCTTTGGCAAGGTCATAAAAGGATTCAAATGTGCTTGAAAGTATTTAGAAAAATATATTTTTAAGAAAAAGAAAATAGAACTTTTATCTATAACTATATCTGCACCATCAATGTCTATAACTGCAATTTGTATATCACTCCCTGAAGTTATCCTCCATTAGTTGTTTGACAGTGATATTCTACAGATTTGAACATTTAGAAGATTACAAAAAGATGACAGGTTAAAAAGGAGAATCACATTTTCAGAAAACTTGAGTTGAACTGTTCAAAGTAGTACCAAAACATGAAAATACAAATATTCAAGAATCTCCTAGAACCAGAAGTGCCTGATTATTATCCTGGCACATATGTTCCCTTCTCTGCTCTCTATTAACCCCCTTCTGGCTGCTCTGCTGCAGCCTGGCTGATCCTTCATTCAGCTCTACAGGTGTTTGCCAGTGTCTGAAATCATTCCCAGCCACATAAATGTGACAAAATCACTTTTTACCTCCAAGACAAAAGCAGTGCCTGCTTCTTACCATCATGTTAGCAAGGAAATGTTAGCAAGGAACTGGGAGCTATTTTTGTCCTTTTCCTGGATCATGAACATTTTGAGCTACTGTTCTTTCCCACTTACTCTCATTCCACATATCACAGTGCAAAACTGCATTGTGTCAGGGGCATCTGAGGACTCTGTTTAGTGGCTTGCTTGGTTATGAGGGAGGGTATCACAACCATTGATTTTGATCATGTAATCACCTGCTCTGCAGAACCCTCCAAAAATATGTGTCTCTTGTCATATGAAAAAATAGTAATACTATCTTTACAGTGTTCCTCTTTAGTCACTTTGGCTGCACACTGTGAATTAAAAACCTAATAAAAGTCTGTCATTTTAATAATTCTGTAAAATGCTGTTGTTACAATTGAAATTGCTCAATCCTGTCTTGCCCACTTATAGAGCAAGAAGTTATTAAATTTAAACTTCTAAAAAATCCAGAATATGGAATATTAAGGCAAGCCATAGATTTATTCTGTAAGACTTGGTATATAGATTGACATCTTTCCCCACTATTGGTGTTGCTCATTCAGTTATGCTTTTTCCTGCACACAATGGAAATACTTTCCTGGCAACACAGCTTCACCATCCTTTTCTTCCCTGGGCACAACTGGTACCTCAATTTAGGAAAGAGAAGTGGAGATCTCTGAGAATGTGGGGTTAGAGAAAAAACTGCTCCTTCCTCTGTATCCTCAGAAGTGATACTGGGAACAGCAAGAGCTTCAAGGCTCACAAGCTTCCAGCTGATGGCAGGTTCTTCATCTCTTTTTGGGATCCAGGCTGTTAGAAAGTGGTAAATTTAAGGCTTAAAAGCAATAATAATTTAACAGCCTTGGCTAAGGGATAACGTGAACAAGTTGTGTTTTCTGGCTAGAAAAGCTTATGAAGAAATGTGGAAATTATACAAGGAAATACAAGGAAAAGGCAGTCTTGTTTAAACATGTGCTGTAAATGTTATTACTCAGAGGTGCAACCACACTGATTGATGAGCTTACTAGAGACAGAATTCAAGAGCTTTTGATGCATTTGGAACAAACATATATTAGAGAACTACTATACCTGGCCTCTTTTGCTGCTGGCTACTATAGATATAAGGGTCTTGCCTTGTAGGTTGATATTTTCCATGATTTAGTGAGCACTGAAAAAATTATAAATGTGTTTTTGTGTGTGTGTGTGTTTGTTTGTTTAGAAGATGAAATCCCAGAAGCAATTTTCAGTACACCAGTGGAAGAGCATTAACATTAAGCTTGAGTAAGCCAAAGGCAGTCAGGACCGAGCCTGAATTTTAGAACTTTGTCCTAAAATGGTCATGCATTTTATACTGGACTTACTCATCAGTGTGTCAGATGAGTGTTCAGATTTAGAAGGAAAGTAGGGCTGTTCTCCACAGAGTACTGAAGAAATATTAGGCAAATTAAACAGAAATTTCATCTTACCTTGCTATAACTTTTCATTTCAGAAAGAGATTGTATAGAAGGAATCAGTGGATAATCTCAAGTTCATGGCAGTTTTTCAACTGAGTTGGAGTGTAATAAAAATATTTTCATTGTATTGCTATTACTGTTACATCATTATACAATGTTTTAAAAAGGGGTTAAGTAAAACCTCGTCATTTTTTGTTATGCTTTAATCTCTACTATCTCTACTATCACTTCAATATCTACAGTCTCTATTTTTATACTTTCTTTTTGAAACTCTTCACCTATAATGGTTTAGGATTATATAAATTTTGGAAAGCAAAATATTTGAAAGGATCAAATCACTTCCAGAGCATGCCATATTTTAAAATAGTTACTCAATATCTTTTTTGGACTGCAGGCCAAGTATAGGTACTGACATTTCTTCAGCAGAAAATTGTGTTTGCTTGTCATTAACATACATGAACTGCCACAAAATTTCATTGCTTATCTGCCAGTTTTGGCACCAGGGCTACAGACTAATCTTTATCCAAGACCATCTTAAGGTAGAAAATTTCTCATTTGTCAAAATACTTCTCTCAGTTCCACTCTATCTGTCAGCTTGCAGCTGTAGACTTATACTTGAGTTCTGCCCTACAGTTCTGTGCACTTTCCCTCACTTTCTTTCTTTCTTATGAGTAATGTACAAAAACTATTTTGGTGAAGACTGCTTTTTGCTTGTCACAACACAAACTAGAGTGAGGTCTTCTAGAAGGATACTGATTTTTATAAACACAGTTTATGAAATTCTTCTTCATCTTCATGACTAAAATCAGGGACACTGACACTTCTTCATCCCTATTCTTAGTAAATCTGAAAAAAACCTCCCAGCTGTTACGTAGAACACTATAATTTTGTACGAGATAAAACACCAGTACTCAAATGTAAGTGGACTAAGAGAAGCTGTGGAAGAGTAGACCAAGGATCTTTGATCTCAGGGATCTAAAATTTAAAATACTGGTTTGCAAAAATGGCTTTTACAGGCAGTCTGTGTCTGTTAGCAGGTATAAAATTTCTCCACCAAGTTGTCTAAAGACAAGAAGGAAGGAAATAGTATCAACACCATGCTTTTAAAGAGTAGAAGTTGCTATCCTTAGTCTTAGAATTGATTTTTTTTTGAATGAACAGTTTAACAAACAGCTCTCAATCTTTCAAGTGTCACAGTGTTTGATCCTGTGCTAAAAGACTTCACATTTCTTCTCTAGTCTATTTGCAGGCTTTGTCTTTTCTATTTTCTTTTTTACTTTTTTGTTGATCAGCCCACTGGAACTCCCTTATCCCAGCTAAAAAACAACAAGATATTTTTTTTGTCACAGAAGCAGCTCTAGATCAAGTCATGAAGAGATAGCACAGGAACAGAGAGCACAGGGCTGGTTTAGGATGAGTGAAAAAAAAAAAAGTTGTAAAGACAAGTAAAAAAGTAAAGCATTTCTTGAGAACCTTTATTTCTGTAAGAGTTGAATTATAATGTAATCTATAATTGCATGATCATGTACTTTTCTATCTGTGAAAGTGAAAAATATTACAACTTCATCAAATCTTAATGGGTTTACAAGAAATAATGTATCTTAGATGTGTGATGTAGACCTTACAGAATGAAAAAGTCTGCCTTCATCTCAGGAATTTCTTTAATAGGAATTTTGTTGAGGATTGTTTTTATTTTTTTCTTCAGAATATCTAAATAAATGGCTGATCCAGCATCTTGTATGAAATACAAGGTTTATGAGTAGGAATACATAGAAATTCTGGTATCAGGAAGAGAATCCTAGATGCTAATTTTTCCATAAGCTTTATAGAAAGATTTCAATGGGATAAATCTCTTTGGTTTTCACAGAGTAACAAAATTTATTGCCCATGGTGTAAGAGAAAGAAGCAATAGGAGCAGTTCCTGCCAAAGGAGTTTTCAGATCCTCTTTTGATCATCAGCTCTCATTTCCCTCCTTTGTATCTAGCTCTGTCCCACTAGTCTATATCATTTGTCTCTTATTTATCTCCATCTCCTCTCCCAGGTTTTCCACCAAAGTGGCAAAAAATGTGTTCATTGCAAGGAACTTCTTCATTCTAACCTTCACCTCTGTCCCAAGTCTTAATATTCTGTGGCTGGTGTGCTGTGTGGGGAGATCTGCCTGGTTCTGGTTCACAGCCCCCCTCAGCCTCCAGTCCCTCTATTATACTCTAGGCAAGAACCTAAAAATCCTCTGATAAGCCCTCCTGAGCTTCTGTTTGATTTCACAGGAAGTGTGTTTTCATTATTCTGTTGTCTTTTCTTTTCTCTCCAAGTTAATTAAAGTTAATTGATTAATTGGTACTCTGCTATAGCAACTACCCAGCTGGAAAAGCACCAATCTGCAGAGTGATCATATGTGTAGAGCATGTCTAATTTGTTATCTTATGTGAAAAGGCCAGAACTCCTTGTAAATTAGCTTTAACAATGTGTATTTTCCAGGAGAAGCAGTTAAGACAGAGTACAACATAAGTACTCACAGGTTCTGCCCAGCTTTCTGCACCACAGGCACTTGAAATCTCAGATGCACAGATGCAGCTTTGTTTCCAGCCAGGCAGCTTCAGGAATCCACCTTCTGTTAAAATGGTTCCTCTGGCTTCTTGCATTTCATATTCCAGTACACCTGGCAGACTCTCTGGTGCATGAGCATTCTGCACATTTTAGGGGGAAAAAAGCCCCATCTTCCTTTAATAATATTTTGGCAACAGGAGCTGAGTAGTTTCATAAGTCAATGGTGGCAATTGAAATTACATGTTTAGAGCTGTACTTTCAGCTCTATTTGCATGCTACAATCAAACCTATTCCTCTTTGTCAGTGAATTTGTGAAAATTGGGGCATTTGTTTCAGTTCATGGCATTTGCAGGCGTGTGTAGAGTCCAACGCTCCAGTGACTCATTCTAGAACATACATATTACCAGTCATCCTTATGTACTATCTAAGAAAACCTTAAATTGGTCCAAATAAATCTTTAAAAATGCTGAATATACCGAAAGCACTGCCTTGATTTGAAATGTTTTCTTATAATTTCATTTTGTAATCAGTTCCAAAATTTTCCATTCTTCTCTAAATTTGAAAATATAAACTCCAAGTTATATTTTGCCTAGACAAAAAGCAATTTTCTTTGTATTTGCTTTATTTGAGCAATTAAGTAAAGCAAAAAAATTACAAAGTATCTTCTGGTCATTGAAGTTTCTTTAGAAAGAAGGATTTGCTGTGGTTCCAAATATGGTAGCAAGGTACACATATAGTCACCTCTGTAAAGTTCTTCCAGTATCTGTCAGAGGGTTAGGGTGAACTTGAGTTTGATGATTTTCTCTGAAACTGCACACTAATGCATTTGCTTTCTGTAGAATAACTTGGGTTTGTGCCCAGGGAGAGCTAGAAAATTAATTTCTGAAAGCACATTTTCCTTATTTTCCCAGAAAATGAGGTAGAGTATACAGTGTGTCTCTGTAATTTATAGGAATGAGAAATTATGAAAACTGAGGGAAAATGTCAATATATGAATTATTTATTTTAATAAGCTATAGATTCACTTACAATTTCCTTCTAAAACAGTAGATTTGTGCCTAAATATTTCCATATATTCAAAGGTGTAGTGTCATACCTAACCTCATCCAATACCTACATAATATCTAATATACTAGATAGCTTGAGTTGTGAAAAGATTGCTTCTCTATTAAACACAGAAGTTTCACTTCACCTTATCCCAATGTAATGATTTTGTGGTTAAAATTGTTTATTAACACATTTTTCCTCATTTTAGTTTAGGATTTTCTCTAAAGCTTAACAAGAATATTCAGATTCAAAGGCATGTCACATTTGAGCAAATAATTATTAGTACTTTTTTGAGATAAGCTGATCACTGGAGAAAAATTGTCCTTATCATTTTGAGCAGTGACCATTAACATTAAGGGGTTCATATTTTTCAAGGCCACTTTCTTTTCAGAAATATTTGGGAACTTATCAAACTTTACAGGGAAGTGCAATTTTTCCAGCCTGAAGAACTAAAGGTCAGACCTCATTGTTAACATAAGTAAAGCTTCTGACATCTGAGCAAATGATGATAGATTTGCATACAGATTAAATTTAAAATGATTGCAGTTTATGTATTTCAAGTGAAATCAATTAAAATACAATACAAAAAGACATCATTGAAAAGAAAAATCAATATCCTCCTATTTACAGAATCTAATGTGAAAATCATTTCAAAAGAACAACATATTAATTTGGTAGGAAAAAAAATCACTATCACTTATGCACACCATCATCAAAACCAGGTAAATCACATAATTAAAATAAATTATATTTCTTTAAAAAATAACTAAAACATTTTTAAACCTCGATAGAAATCATTAAACTTTTGCTTAAGCAATATTTTCTTCAGTTTGTTTGGATTATATAATTTCATATTTGGATGGACATAGTTACATTATACTTGTTAACCCTGTATAATTTTATTCAGATGTGTTCTTCACTGCAGACAGAAGAAATCTACTTTCCCTAAACAACCTCATTATTTGTTGGTGGTTCATGGAACAAGAAACACAAAAGGGACTTTGAAAAATATCCATTATTGTCATTAATTGTTTCTCTAGGTTTTGTAGAGAACTGTAGCATGTGGAATAATAAATTAAGATGTGATAGATTTGTTGTAAATAAGAGCATCTAGATTAATTGATTTGGGAAGATAACTCTTAGTTGAAAATAATAATTTTAGCAGACATTGTTGGGTTAACATGATCGATTCTGATGTGGATCCACCACTGTAAACACAAATATCAAAGAAACACACACACCTCAGCAAGGAGTGTGTGAAGAGTGTGCACCCTGCATGCAACTGGAATAGTTTTTTAACAGTCAGTGCTTCCCATGAGATGAAAGAATGGAAAGTGAGTAAATCTGTAGTACAGTCCAGTGGTGTCAACAGTTCAAGGCAGGGAATAAAGGACAGCAGAGTCACTGACTGGTTTTGTCCACTCTTTAGGAAGCTCAGACCTGGGTGACTTTCTGGAAGGGGAGATGAACATCACTCAGTGCCTCTGTGTCATTTATAAGCAGGAGGCAACATTGCATGTAATATTCTGTTCTGTGGGCTGGACCCACATGATTATGTGGCATCAAACTCATGTGGGAGGCTGACAGTTAGTTGTTGTTGTTCATACTCTAGAAGCCCATAAAGCAAGGAAGGAATCATTAATGAAAGTGGACATTGCTGCACCTTCCACCTCAGGAAGGATGGAGCTTGATGTTTTTATCCACTGGACACACCCATAGTGGTTGCATTCGGTGGTTAAGGTTTTGTGGACAAAATGTTGACCAGAGAACAAAATCTGCTGTTATGACTGGCAAAATTAAATAATTGTTCCTTGGAGAAATGTAATTCTGCAATGTAATTCTGTGTAACTACAGGAATTCTAAAATAAATGTCATCTTTAAGAGACCATGTCTAATCAATCCCTTACAAACCCACCAGAGTAACAAAAGATGCCTGTGAGGGAGAACAGTATATGGAATATTAGCATCAGTTGAAAAGTCACTGAACAACTTCTTTCTAGAGTGCCATTATTTTTTATTTAATGTGTAAATGATGATATAAACCAGTGATAAATATTTTATTAAGGTAGATTACATGTATTGTAGTGAATATACATAGATGACATAAAAGGTTAGGTCTTTTTTACTATAATTTAAATAAAAGAGTTGTGAAGTCACAGACAAAGTCTGTCCACTAACATTCCACTGTTTAGTTAGTTAATCTTACATAAGGGCTACTAGGAAGCAATTCTGTAATGTAAATATTTAGCATTATATTAGACACTCCACATGCTTATCTCGTCTCCAGTTGCCTGCCCAGAAGGTGAAATACTCTTTCTACAATCTGTGCCTACTAACTACCTCAGCAAACTGAAACAGCATCAAACACCCCTAATGTGAGTGTGGGCAGCTGAGCCCCCTCCATCAGATTCAGCTTGGTGTCTGTGCTGACAAAGTGCATACCATGGCTGTGGTGTAGGACCACATTTTGCTTATTGTAGGTCAATAAAAGGCAGGTAAATAATGATCTTTGCTCACTTGTGTTTCAGATAAACCTAATTTAAAAGTTCAAGATAATTACTATTTTCTTTCAAAAGTAAGTAGTACTTTTGATCACTCATATTAAACAGTGAATGCAAGACAGAAGAAAGGCTACATTTTACAGCAGGAGATTTTTAAAAAAAATATTATAAAAAGGGTTTTAGACTGAGTAATGAAAAAAAATTAAGCCTTTAATTCAAAAACTGGTCAATTTAAGGCTAATTTGAAATGCATATACATTCACTAAAATTAAGGTAAGTGGATAGCTGCATTCTTCAGAAGAAATGAAACAGAGTGAGCAAATAATTTTTATTAAAGCTTAGGAACTGGGCACATTGGAAAACAGCCCAGTATCTAACTATGTTGTAGTCATCTAAGTCTGTGCACATTTATGACTTTCAGATCTTAGGAATCATTCCAACTTATTTTAAATCATTGCAAAGAGCAGCACACTAAATGAGTGCCTAATACATGTCTATTTACTTTTTATTTTGAAGTATGTTTTTTTTTTTTAAATCTTTGAAAATATGAATATGAATTTTATGAGTAAGAAAGTCATGTGCAAATAACTGGTGCAGAGAGCACACATCCTTAAAATCATACTGACTTCAGAGGGAGAGGAAAGCTTCCTTTCATGCCACCTAAACACAGAGCTCACCCCTGATGCTGTGCTGAACTATGGATTGATTTCCAAATAGTGATATGAAACATGATCTGAACAATCTTCTGCACTGACAAGTCTTGGGATCACTCAGGAGAGAAGAAACCACAGAAATTTCTAAGCCAACCTTTGTTCAGCCAGGAACTCCAAACAATTCTGAATTCAAGTCAGGTCACTTAGGGCTTTGTTGTGTCTTAAAAAACCTCCAAGAATGAATATTCCACAACTCCTGTGGATGACCTGAATCATCATTTAATTATTTTCAGAAGGAAAATTTTAAACTTAAATGCAGTTGAAATTTCCCCTGTTACAGTTTATCACATTTAAATGTGATGTAAAATAATAACACTTCATTTCCTTGATGATTTTATGAATATAAATAATATTTGAAAAAGTAGGATTTTATTTTTTTTACTGTCTGTGCATTATCTCTTAAGTAAAATGCATATGTTCTCCCATCTTTGAATGACAGGAAAATGAGGTTTAGGAGGAGTGAATGTCATTTATTGATCATTTCCATCACTGGATTTTTTCAACATCTACTTTCAACAAAAAAAAAAAAAAAAAAAAAACCAAAGACAAACTCGGTAAGAAACTTGGCTTT
>VZRX01000305.1:16936-30559 GCA_013398075.1 Notiomystis cincta | reverse complement strand
AAAAAAAAAAAAAAATACCCAATGCAAATCTGTGATAGAAACTGAGTTTTCCCTGAGATATCTGGGTATGTAAAAAATTGGTGTGTTTTTGTGATATATTATATTACAACTTTTCCATCAGAAGGACACTTTAATCAATGTATTGTTGAATCTACTGACTTTCTATCTACTTGTCAGAAGGGTAGGCTGATATGATTTATTCTTCAAAGTATATGGATGACATTTTATCTACTAAAGCACAGGATGCTCTGGCAGGGTCATTATAATTCAAGGAATTATGATAACAATTTTGATAGAGGAATTTCATCTAGATCTGTACATATTTGAAAAATCTATATAGTGCATAAGTAAGGAAAAAATAATGTTCTTATCTCAATTAGGAAAGTTGTTAGATTGTAGTTCTGTTAAGGAAGTGTTTTATTCCCTCTGCAGAAGTAAACTGTGCAGAAGGACATTAGTTTAAAAATAATATATAATAAAGCAAGGGGTGACATCAGAGGAAAGTGTGGCTTGTGTGAAGACAAGAATAAAGTTTAGAAAGATAATTTCCTGAGTGTAGAGTGACTGGGGAATAATGCCTTCTTTGCAGATCTATTCCTTCCTGTGCTCAGGAGGAGACATTGCCTGTATTACTAAACTTGATCCTGATGATATATATTGATGTGAAATACATGTACATGAAATTCTGTGGTAGAGTTGTTAAGCATTGCAATTCCTGGTGTCCAAAGTAGAAAGGAATCATGATTTCATATTTTACTCTGCAGTATTATTGACAGTTGCTAAAATAATAATTAAAAAAAAAAAAAAATGAGCCCAGGCTGCATACCTTGTGTTAGGATATAATTATGATTCCCCTAAAACCTAGAGAAACATGCAATAATCACAATCCTCAAAATCTCACAAACTTTTATAGTGCATTATATTCTAAAATAAGCCATCAGATAGACATGGAAATATACAACAAAAGAATTACTTGGCCAAGCACAGGAGAGTTTTATTGGAAGAAATGGAAACATCAGCAAGATAATCCCTGATTTAGTCTTTGACACATCACTTCAGATTCTCCACTCTTTGAGCTATTTTGTGTTGACTTCAGCATGGGAATGGTTAACCTGGGGCATGATTATTTATACATTTCATTGCAGAAAGTGAGGGAGCAATACAAAAGCCAGTAAATGTACAATTCAAGGAGCATAGTGAGTACAAGTACAGTGGGAAGAAATATGTAAATAAGTGTTGAAAGGTAGGAGATTTGGTGGATGAAAGAAGCATCTATTTTTTGTTTATTTTGCTGGTCAGTCTTTTGTTGTTCTCTTCCTTCAATTCTAAAACTGCAGAGCTCTCACATGAGTAACACTGTGATAGCAGTAACCCTTCCAAAAATTAAGTGTTTTTAACTTGTTGACAGTGTGCTTGTTAAAAGACAGAAAGTTCTGCTGGGATATTGATGTAAAACTTTTAAAGATGGGATCCTAAAATAAAATATAATGCATTTATAGGTGATTATGACATTAAAGAATGCCAGAACTCTGAAGTACAAATATGACTGTTCGTATCCATTATCTGACTCTTGCAGGATTCCATCAGGCAGAGTTGTCATGTGTTGGGAGTCCCTAGTTAGAGTCTAGGGAGTCCTAAAGAAAAACATATACTAAGAAGGAAAACACTGATGTGTAGTAACTTCAAAATCTGAAAATCAAGACAGCAGAAAGGGACTCTTAAATCCTCTCTTGCTTCCTTGCTTTCTTGCCCCAGCTGCAAGTTGAAGTCCCTCACAGGATTGTGGCACTTTTGCCTTTACAATTTGACCATATTGGCAATAAAGTGGTGAAGATGAGGGGAGAAATCTCTGGCACTGTCCTCAGCCCCAAAAACTCACCTGTAAAGTGGGTAATGCATTAATGGGTGCTTGCCATGGATATTTTCTTTGGTTTGTGTTTCATGCAGAGCTTAACTGGTACCTCCAGCATCATGGCAGACTTACTATGCAACATACAGAAGTTTTGTTGTATTTCTGGTTGTTGTGCTTCTCTTCTACAAATTATATATTTTGACAGTAGGTAGAATATCTATCGTTGTCTATTTGTACATGGACTTAAAGATCCTCACAATCAATGTTAGGAAATGAAATATTTTCTTCTAAACATGACCTCTGTTTGTCTGGGAGGGGGTTTGGTTCACTGAATAGAGTCCTGAACATGCCTGAACCATACACTAAGTGTAACAGCAATGTGTATCTCAAAAGTTCTGGAAAGAAGATTTAGGATTGTCTGAGGTCAATTCATTTCCTGTCTCTGCTAGCGTGATAAAAATATGAAGAGCTAATGAAGCAAAATGTCTTTTTCAACTTTAAGAACATACAAAGACTTTCTTGCAAAAAGGCATAAAGGAAAGCTTGATAGGGATAAGGTATGACTTCCTTTTACAGTAGTAAATTTGTGGAAAATAAATGACTGGCTATTTTACCTCAAAATATTGTAATATTATTTCTATCAGATTTATTTATAACTGCTTTATTATCATAAGTCACTAAAGCAGAATGAAGCCCTTGATCACTAAAATAAATAACATTTCCCTAAACAACGTCTTTAAACCCAAGAAAGAATTAAAGTATTTTTAATAAGTAACTCTGAAATGCAATATGGTCTATTAAAATGTCCTTTAAAATATAAGGTGACGAGAAAAGTTATCTGCAGGGACGATAGCTTGTCATGCTACAATATTTCTAAGTTACTAGAGGAAATTTCTGTATCTAAATAAATAAATAAATAAATAAATAAATTTTAACGTATTTTATCATCAGATTTTCACCAATCTCTCTTTCAAAGGTTTGATTATTTGTGTTTGCTTTAATATAGTTAAAGTTAATCAAAATAAATAGATATGGTGGTGCTTAGCTCAGTTAAGATAAAAACATTAGTATTGGGAGAAACATATTTTCAGATATGACTGTTATTTTGGGGATAATTTAACTAATATTTTGGAATATTTGTAAAAAAATTATCTTTCTCTTAACATGGTTTAAGAAATTCTAATGATTTATTAATATATACAGATAAATGCAACATTTCTTCTAACAAACCAGTCTGTCAGCAGCCTAGAACTTGCTTCTGCTTTCAGAGGACCTTTTTAACACTA
Organism: Notiomystis cincta; assembly: GCA_013398075.1. Lineage (NCBI taxonomy): Eukaryota > Metazoa > Chordata > Aves > Passeriformes > Notiomystidae > Notiomystis > Notiomystis cincta. The sequence goes on along the minus strand of VZRX01000305.1, from coordinate 27,421 downwards.
TTCATAATCCTGAAGGGTCTTCCAGAAGGTCAAGTAATCCACTTTCCTAATTAGTTATCATCTTATTATCATTGGTTTGTAATTAAGTGCCACTGCGCTGTGTGTGGTCTGTGCTGTGCCTGGAAAGGAGAGGGGAGCCCCCTCTGTCTCCTGTACCCCAGCAGCAGCAGCAGTGCCTGTCCCCAGCAGGCTGACAGAGATGAGGACAAACCAGAGATTGATTGTTGGGGGCTTGTTTGAGTGTGATGAGGAAATAGGTGTTTATTTGTTTTATTTGCAGATTTCTGTTTGTTGAAGGGTGGTTTTTAAATTAAGCAAGACCTCATAGACCAGAATGCAGAAAACAGTGACCCCTTTCTAACATGGCAATCCTATCCTGCTCTTTGAGTGTCTTTGTTTCAAATGGAAAACCTTGCAGATTGAGTTATGGAAATAAGGATTACAAATCTTTGACACGAGTTGCCCATACTCATTTCCCAGAAGTAATTTACCATAAGTGCATACTTAAGTGATTGTCTCTTCTTTGCTACATTTTTGAGAGTTTTTGAATAAGCTTCCCAGATGTTTCTAAAATACACCATCACCTGCAGTTTCTTCTTTATTCCTGCTAAGGTACCAACCTCTGTGCATGTATTCTTTCACCTTCCACTAATAATAATAATAACAATAAAAGAGAAGTTTAGTGACTATTAAGGTTTAAAGGGCTAAATTACAGCATGGCAGACTACCAATTACTTTCAGACAGTAGGTACAAATGCATTCACCACGACTTTCATTCTGAGCCATAAGTTAAATTTTAGAAAGGAACATTGTAATCTAAATGCTGAAATTATGTTAGAAGTGAGAAATCAAAGAAATGGTGTCTAATCTTTTCCTTCATGACATGCTAATCAGAGACTTTTATTAGACACTTAACAGCAAATACTTACAGGTATTAAATATCAGAAATTCTTGTGCTGGAAACTGCTGCACTGACAGAACTGAGATGGCTCTAACCTAACCTTCACATTTAATCAGTACATTTCTCTGCTTAATAGTGCTTTTTCTCCTACTGTTAGCTTTGTGATGATGAAAAACACATTTTGGTTTTGTGTCAGTACTGGGAATAGGACTTGCAATCATAAAATCTTTTGCCACTCTGTGCTGTGCAAGTGATTGAACAAAAAATTCAGTCTGTCAAGCAACAGTCAATAGCCATCGTGGCAGCTGATTTTGTGCTGATCAAGGCTTCTGGAGTGAAAGCTTGTATTGTCCTGAGAATGCTGATGTCCTCAGCTGCCCAGCAAAGTTAAAGATGAGTAAAGTTAAATGTAAGGTAAATTTGTTACACACTGATGTTTATTATGTTATATGATGACATTGCTTATGTAATTTTACATACTTATTTATGTAAATCATGAGGGGTATAGAATATTACAGCTAATATTAAGGTATATATGCTACATTCTGAATGGACAGCAGAAGAGATTACATTTTCTTAACCCTTTACCTTCTCACTTTACCAGCATTAAATCCCTTACCTTGGATTTTTATACATGATTTTTTGGACTTAATCACTGTGTTGGGGTATTATCAGTTGATTTCTGGGAGTTACCTTGTGAGACAGCAGTGCTATGGTATTGGAAATGCTGTTAGTGTAAGTTACTGCAGAATAAAACAGCTGCTTTAGTAACAGCATCAAATATCAGCTATTTACTTCTAAGGGTTAATTCTGGTTTTCAATTGGAGAAAAACTTGAAAATTATGTTAGGGAAGCTGAGTTCTGATATTATCAAACTTAGCACTGCTTAAATGCTTACCTTTTCTTCATTGTTCTGTTGAAATGTAAGGCCTCTGAATTGGCAAAGAAACAAACAGCCATTTAAAAATAAATCTTCAGAGCTGGAAAATAAGCATTAGCTTTTTTTTGTCTCTACTGTGTTGCTTTAATCACTTTCACCTATCAGCATAACCAGCTCAGAACCCATGGTGGCTGACCATAACATCTGGTCTAGAATGCCTTTTGTTACACCATGTCTACCAGTCCACGAGTGATACTCTTGAAGAGAAAGAACTCCATTGGTTTGGAAGGAGTTTCTACAGACCCATTTATGACATGCAGCTTGATCAGCTAAGTTGGAGCTGGTAAATAGAACTGGAAAGCTACAGGACACCTGGCAAAAAAACAATGGTCACTTCTTTTGCTGCAACTGGCACTTGGATGTCATGTTGGATTGTAAGGGTTGAGGAAAAAAACATCATTCAGTCTTTACAGAGGATAAAATGAAATACTGATTTCCTTGGAAAATGATCCTTAGCTGAATCAAAACCCGGAAGAAACAATCCAGGTAACTAAGCAGATGGACTTCTCAATTTTATTTTTGAAAGTAAACAAAACAAAACAGCAATAAAGGATGCATTCTATAAATATAACCATGTTGGAAAAAAGAAACTTCTTTAGGATGGTTCCAAGCGTCTTCTTCCCTTGCTATTTGTTTTGTGCTTTTGTTTGTTCTTTACTTTTGGCAATGCTTCATGGATATATCTATAGGGAAAAACACTCCTGCTGTGGACTCTTCATATGTTCTTGCATATTCTCAATGAGAACAAGGAAAGTAACTTGTTATAATTTTACCCAGTTTTATGCTTCCAGTTGCCTTAAGATTGGAAAAAAACCCCAAACAAGTAAAAACATTTCTGCTGTGCCACAGAAAGTGATTGCAAAAAAGCAGTACATTCAAAGGCAAAATCGAGGCAGGGAGCAGCAAGCAGGACGTGTGGGAAATGTCACACAAGCCCTTCACCTTCCTCTGGGTGTGCTCACCCACACACAGGTGGCAGAGTCTGGGGCTGCAGCGCCTGGCTGGGGCTGGGCTGGGGCTGCAGGGACATCTGCAGGGACATGGTCACCACTGGATCCCTCCTGCTCTGCTGCTGAATTAAGGATAAGGATGTAACAGGCTTTTGATTGGAAATCATTTGTATTCTCTGAGGATGTAAGTGGAAGAGATGGGAAGCGGGGAATAAGGGAGAAATTCTTGCACTGAAGTGCAGACCCTGCTTGGCTGGATTTTTATCATCTGCCTGGTTTGTTCCTAGAAATGGGTGTTCCTGATAAGGGTGGTGGGATAGAGCTGAGCTCAGCCTAGTTGTCTATGCATATAATAAACATATTACATGATTGAATTATTGGTGTGGAATTTTGTTTTGTTTAATGTAGAAATTCTACATTTAAGTATAAACTACAAATTTTGAAAAAATCCCCATGCTTATGTTACTTATGTCTTGGTACTTTCTAGTATGAAATAAATGGAATTCTAGTAATGGTCTTACCTTTTATTATTTTTTTTAATTATAGTTTTCCATATTTGTGTTTGGATCAAAATTAAAGTCTTAGTTGAAAACGTCCTTTTATGTATAATTTGCCACTTATGGATAAGTGTGTGTTTTGCTCACCTAATCTAAGTTGTGCCTCAGTATGTTTGAGAATGCTGTCTTGAGAATGCCAAGTGGTTTGTTTCCATAAAACCTTAAGTGAATTCAGATTGCCAGGCATCATTATCATTTAATGGTGACTGAGAGACATATATTTCTATTTTTATGTAAATGAAACAAGCAGCATTACCCTGCATATGTAGGGTTCTCTAGAGGTTCTCTGAAGATCATAATTTCACTGCCTATAATGAAAAGTTTGCATTGATGGCTTTTTAAATAGGTATTGCTGCTTCTTCAAAGTGCTAAGACAGTAAGGAACAGTATGTCTTGGATTGCCATAAATAGGATAAGAGCACAGTGAAGTCGTACCTTCAAACACTACCTCCAGAGCAATGTGTCTGGCAACTTCTTTAAGTTCCACAGTCATTTAAAAACATAAACCAGAGAAACAACAAGGGAAATGAGACATTTGTATAATCTGATTAAAGCTGTGTGTTTTTCCTATTAAAAAAAGGGCTCTTATTCCAAGAGAACAATGGGAAAAGCTGGGGCCTCCTATCCAAGAGGGGAAAGTTCACAATAAACTTTTTGTTTGTCTTGAAGTCCAGTCAACAGATTAAATATGGTACCTTTCATTCTACTTACCGATTATATTAAAACAGTTAGAGACATAAAAATAAGTGTGTGTATTTTTAAATATTGGCCTAGAATATCAATCACAGACATGACTATATAATAAAAAAGGAAAGTCATAAATCAGCTCTGTCGCATGTCTTGTCAGAATTTAGGACAAAATCTGTTGCAGGAAGCTGGAAGACATTCATGGTTGTTATTTTGGAGCAGTAATATTTTGCCAGAAGGGAAAATGCTTTGCCTCAAATCAGTGTCAAATTTTGTAGCTGAATCCAAAACTTTCTTATGACTAAAGTTTTTGTTTCTCTCAGTTAGCTTCCTGAACTTGGATTTCAGTAGAAAATATAATAAGTGTACAAATTCCTCATTAAAGTTCAGAAATGAATTCTAGAACCACACTGCCCACTGTCATGAAATTACCTAGTAGTTCCTAATGTCCCATGAGCCAAGCAGAAAAGTAGTAAGAATAACTATATTAAAGTTGTATCACACTGTAGTGCACATAAAGTTGTGTGTGTATATATCATATATATATAAATATGAGATATATATACACATATATATATATTCAAAACATATGTATTATTAAAGGTATAGGAATGTTTGAAAATGAGACATGCCTAAAGATGGGATTAAATACAATCCCTTGGTAAGAAACAAATGAAGCAAGGAAGATGGTATAATAGTAGATGACAAGATACAGGAAGCAACTGTGGAGAGATTGGGAAGACATTGTAATAGTTTGAATTCACTATTGGGTTGTATGAAACTAGCCATACTAAGTCAGAAAACAATTACTTCTATTTCAGTACCTCAGTTTTGATCCCAGTCTGTGGCAGACAGGGAAGAAGCAAGGGGCAGCTATATTATTTTATTTTTCAGGTGTACTCATATGCTCCATTAGTCAGCTATTATGGTCTTCACTCACTCCTTAAGGTTTTTTTCTCCCATGAATTAGGAGAAATGTTTTGAGCCTATGCAAGCTGAGACAATCATTTACCTGCTTGCACAGAGTTCAACTATGAGCAAAGTGATAGTGTATTTCCTGTTTTCAAATTCCAGTCTGATGATTTCAGTCCTTTGATTCCATCTTTGTTCTATGACAAAAACTAAACACTCTTTCCTTACTCACCTTCTTCTTGGCATCCATGATTTCACAGACTTCTGTTGCCTGCCTGGGGTTTAAAGGTCAGATCTTGTTCAGAAGTGTTTGTGCATCTTTGAGAATTCTTGCTGCCCTTCTTAAATTTTCAAATCTTATTATCCTTTTGGGGCATGAGGACCGTAAGTATTTTATATTCTCTTCCTTTCCTTATAACTTTTATATGTTTTGGTTTTATTTTCTACTCTTCACCCTTTTTACTGTTTACCCTTTAGATAATACTTCCACAGAACTCTTCATTATACTTGCAAATCTTTGACTGAGTAGTAAGGTTAACAACTGGTATTTGTGACTGCCAGTGATAACTCCTTTTCACTGCTTCCATGAAAAAAAATCAGGATTACTTTCTTCATTGTGCACAATTTTAACGTTTTCAGCATTGATTTATCCATTGTACTACCAAGTACTATCACATTATTCTTCTTCACCTTTTCACACTTTTCCCAACACTCTGCTCATTTACTAGAAAAAAAAAAATTCTTGTTCATTTGAGGTTGGGACATGTAAAAATATTCAGTGTTTTACTCTGACATTGACAAATTTTTAGCACAAAACCTGGTTTATCTTATACCTATTCCTAGAAGAAGTTGTCTACAAAATATTAATCCTCACCATTGGCTACCCTTATAGGTATAGAATTGTACAGTAAAATAGCTGAAGGATGGTAAGAAATTGTTCTTATTGTAAAGGAAATAGAAAGCAGATATGACCAGTCTGGCAGTCCATCTAATCCAGTATTTTCTTTTTGGTGCTCTTGAAGAGAATATGTTTTGGAGAGTGCTATAGCAGACAGATTTGCAACAACCCATTTGGAGAGTGTATTTCTTTTTGTATTTATCAGACTTTACAGCTTGAAACAAGAAGCTTCAATCCTTCATCCTTCAGGTAACTTCCATCACTCTTCAGGGCACAAAGTAATCTTTAGCTGCCAAGGGCACAGAGCTACGTTTTAAGGAGGCAGATTCCTCCATCATTTTCCACACGGGCACATTTCACCTTCCCCTGATGTACGAGGCCCTGGCCCACGTTAGAGAGAGTGCTGAGCTGATCACAGGGCTGCTGCAGCACAGCAGATCATGTAAGGGAACAGATCATCACTATAAGGACAGGATTTCCTGTCAATAGTATATAATTCCATCTGAAATCACATAGTAATGCATGTCAAAAAAGACAGCTGACTGTACTTGTAGGTCATTTTATACTTTATCCCTTTGTAAATATATGTGCTGGTACTAAATTCAGGATATACAATACTGGATTTTATACCCTAGATTCAAATTTTGCAAGTATTATTTTTTTTTTCCCCCACTGGAAATCAAAGTTATAATTTCTTTAATTTTTCAAAATGCTTTTTTTATGTGATAAGAAATTGGAATTATTGTTATAAATATTTTTCTTTCACTCTCTGTGGAATGGAGAAGAAAACTGCAGATTGGAATTGTAGATTGCTGTTACCATTTCTTTAATTTAGAAGTGCTGGTCTAATAAATGAAAATATTAACTGTTCTTTGTCTACAAAATATTTTCAACAACCAAATAAAAATTGGCACAGTTCGATTTCCTGCTCCATCATGAGTAAATCTGTTCTGTGTTCAGTAAATCGTTTAGCACCTTCTTGCCAACTGAAAATGGGAACAGTGATATCTTTCTGACTCACAGAGGTGTCATGATAGACTGAAACCACTAATCACACTAAGTGATCATCTGATTAAGGATCTGAGACCAGTGATCATCCTAATCCAGCAATTTTCTCAGCTAAAATCCTCAGTTAAAGTCCCTTAGTTAAGCTGCTTCACAGAAAGAGACACTGATTCACCAGAAAAATCAAATATGTATTGATAACTTGCATGTTTTAGAGGCTGTACTTTGGATAAGATTCAGAGTGTTTGAAGTGCTCTTGAGTCATCTGTTGACTTTTAAAATTGTTTTATAGTTTTCAATCTCTTACAGAGCTAAAATCATTAGGCTATTTCATGTAACTGTTTAGAAGCCATACATCAAGATACTCCTTCAGGAAATAATTTAAATTTTGTCTGACTAGAGGATGACTTGTGGATTGGCTAGCACACATTTTTCAAAAAGACTAGTTTGGAATTGAAGCCATATGGAGAGAATATACTATTTTCCATGGAATGTGTGTCAATTACAGGAGTTAAGGGAAGATTTTTTTAATTATTTTTTTTCCTATACAATGTAGAACAACACTTCAAACAGACACATTGAAAATTTTTCAGGAGGAAAACGTTGCCCACATGGATATCATGGAATTTCATAAAATTTCCAGTATGACCATTGAATAAGAGGGAAAATCATACAGAATAAAGTCTCAGTCTTAAATGGTGACATGTATATATTCAAAACAGCATGAGACATTTGAGATTATATTTTTAAGGATTATTTATTTTTATTATTTTTTAAATGGATTCAGTCTATAAGTTCAGTTTCTCTTACTCTAGAAATAAATAGAACACATAACTTCCAAACCTGAATATCTTCCTTCTGTTTAAATTGAAAAAATTCAGATAACATGTACCTGAAGAAGTTTTGTTCCTATTTCATTTAGCTATTCTGATGTTTATTGTTCCATATATATATTTCGAAATGTACTGTTCCTGAACTCCAGAAAGTATCTTCATGCCTCTTGCAGATTAAATTTGAAGTTTTTATAAATATGAAAGTTAAAAATACTTTAGGAGACATTTAAAGAAGGTTGGAGCAGTCCAGTTCTGCACTGAACTTCTGAGATTATTGACCTCTTTTTTTTTAATGCAGCGTGGATTCACAGAAATAATCAACTTATTTCTACATAGATTTGCCTCTAATTGCCACATGACTGATATAAAATTCTGAAAATTATCTTCAATCGTAGATAATATGGCAGTTTGAATCAATGCCATTTCCAGATATCATTGCCACAGCGAGTTAGGTATCCCTGTGAGGGGCAGTACTCATCTCCAGTAAGTGAGGTGTGTCTTTCTTGATCATGCTGTCACTTAACACATCAGTGCTCATATAATTCTGTGATTTTTTTCTGTTATAAAGCCCTGTACATTCACTATGTTAATTATTATCTTAACTGTACATTCTTATATAACATCCTAGCTTTATCCTTGTTTGCTACTTTTCAGTTTTCTGTGATTCTCCTGAAGATATAAATCACAGGACTTGGTTTTCCTATACAGAGTGCACAGAAAAAAGCATATTCAGCTCGAACAAATGCTCACTGTCTTGCACCAAGAGGCATCCTAACTATCAGACTTAGTCAAATCTTTTTAACAAACAGTGTGCACAGAATATAAAATACTATAGAAACTCCTGTGCAGGTGAAGACATACAACCAAATTTTGCTTTCACTTGCATGTGTTTAAAGACAGAACATGTGTGTACATGAAATTTCTGTAAAAAAAGGGGGTTCCTGATGTGATTTTTTTCACTGCATAAAGCAAGATAAGCAGCACAGCTTGAGTAAGAAACACACATCAGATAAAGAAGATGAAAACTGGTGGGTAAGGAAATAAAAATTAAGTTTTGTCAAGCTTCTTCAATCCTAATCTTTTTCAGAAGTGCTCACCAGAATGGTGGTGGCTCTTAACAACTATTGCATCAGAGTCTACAGTCAGAAGTGCAGGAATGCTTTTCACGACAGCATGCTGTTAAGGACACAAACTACAATTCATCAGTTTCTAAACTTTCTGAAATTCTAGCAAATATAATTCTTCAGTTTCATCCCCAGTGAGATGTTTTCAGCATTATTGGGTCAAATCTTTGTTTGGTTTGAAGTCAGTGCTCCTGTGACATATATTTATTTATCAGCATCATCTACATTTCTAAAAAATTCAGCTCATAGGCCTGTGTAGATAAATACTGAAATACTTTCTCTCTCTGATTGCCATTAGTTTAATAAATTACTGACTTTTAAACAGCTTTATTGAATTTTTATGCCCTGGATTAATTTCTCTCAATATCTTCCACAGACTGTAGATTTGCAGATTTTTTAATTTTACATTTGCATGATAGTTCTGGGAAGCTGTGCAGAATGCACTCGTCCTCCTGATTCTTCCTTCTTTTATCAGATCATACCAAATTTTCAGACATTGATGCTATTTTACTCGTTTTATATTTGTTACTGGAACTCTTAATGCACATGGAGAATCTAAAAAGCTTCACATAATTGTACTCATCTGTTTTGAGGATTCTTATATTTTTGTACTTATTTTAGTTCTTTTGCAAGGATTTTCTAGGAACTAAGAGCTCTTCTCTTACAATTCTTCATGATCAATCATTGTGCTTTCCAGTTTGCCATCTTGGATGAATATATACTGCAATTACATAAGTTGGTGTGTGGATATACAAATATGTGTTTGTATATGCACAGGTATATATGTAAGTGTATGCATATGAACAAATATGTATACACTCTCATATGTGTATGCATAATATATATAGAATATGCATATATGGGTATTCATAATGGCATTTTTAGGCATATAAGGAGGCACACAGGCCCTAGCTGCCAGGGTGTAGCCTGCTTAAGTAGCTCTATAAAATTATCACAGAACATGATTTTCCTTTGGCTCTTTCCAAGGACTCCAGCTCTTCATGACACTTTCAGAAGCCTAGAGTACAGTAGTATCTGTTCATCACTGTGACAAAGCACTCTCTGTCTTCTGCAAATTGAAGTTCATTACATTAGTGCTGATGTTCTCTCAGCAGGTGGTCGATGTCAATTATTTTTTGCTTCTGTGTAATGAAAGCTGCTACATATTCATTTCAATTCTGTTACAGAGCTCTGAAGTTCTGACAAGCTGTGAGCAGTTCTTCAATCAGGTAAACTTATGAACAGCTTCCTACTAGTTGGAATCATCTTGTCCTGACTAACCTGGATTTCTCACAACTTGTCTCTATGTTTGCCTCATACACAGTGGCTAGGTTGTCCTTTTCTCAATTTTTAGAGCTTGTTGCAGAAGACAGGCATCCAAACCTCACTCCCTTGCAACAGCTGTTTCCAAACGTTGGACAAGGTGATTTTATTTTAGCAGGTGCATGCACAAGATAATTTACATTGATCTGAGACTTGGACCATGTCCATATGAGAAACTTACCTTGCCCTGGTCCAAGCCAGCACGAAGTGTCTAGTCAGATCAAGCTGAGTTCTCTTCCTCTGGAAATAACAGCCCTTCTCTCAAGGCTTCGTGCCAGTATCAGTCACACGGACACAAAATAACCTGGTCTTGAATCTTGAATAAAGTGCTTCTTGACTATCCACTATTCAGATG
>VZRX01000305.1:333-16660 GCA_013398075.1 Notiomystis cincta | reverse complement strand
ATGGAGGCATAAACAGATGAAAATACATCAGAAACTGACCAAGTATCACCGAGTCTCACACGTGTTTGTCCTGATTTTTTTCTTTCCCAATTTCTATAATAGCCCCTATATTTCATCCTGCCATTTCTTGACAAATTAGGTGCATTTTCACTAGCACTAGCTTAATTGGCAAATCCTGAAAGAAAATAATTGCTAAGAGCAAAGGAGCATTACACTGATGAAACAGACCTGAGCTTAACAACTGGAATTGCCTTAGCAAACACTGACTGCAAAAACAGCAAAAAGCTTTCATATAAGAATTGAAAGAAAAAACAATACTTCATTTTCCTTCAAAAGTCTCTTTTGATTACCAGTACTAAACATAGCAGCTATTCCTGCTTTCCTAAGGCCATTTTCTGAAACAAAACCAGCCTGAAGCTGAAGTAAAATTCTTCACTCCAGAAAAAAAAAAAAAAAAACCAAACAAACCAGAATATAGTCTTACATTAAAAATCACTCCCAAGTCTTCAACCTGTTGCAGTACTCAAGTTCCCAGTTTCACATCCAGGATTTTGCCATAACTTTGATACACACACACACACACACACACACACACACACACATATATATAACCGCTGACTCTCGATCTATGGGAATGTTTTTCTTTAAATTTTCTGAGTATTCAAAAAAATTTCTAAAACAATGGATCTTCTTCCAAAGCCTTTGTTAATGAGTATTATGACTCATTAGAGGGACAGTAACTAATTGGGCAGTCATATTACACTGGCAACTAAATCTGTTGAGAAACATCCAAGTTATGCCCATATAAATCTCCCTAACAGCCAACTGGAGCACTCCCTCTACTATGTGCACACACACTGCCAGGCATAAAAAAAAGATGGTTGAAAAGTTTTACTTTGTGTCCCTCTAGACAATAAGTCATCAGAATTCATTTTTATGGCTGAAAACATAAAGAGTGTAGTGGCTGTGGAGCTGCTGCTGTTTACCAGAATTGGTTATCTGGACTTGCACAATGCTGCGTGCATTGGGTAGCTAGAAATTTGTTATCAGCAGTATAAAAACATCTGTCATGCTGTCAAGTTTAATGAGAGGGAAGCATGGAAGAAAAGATTGCAATCTAGAGATACAATTAGCTCTCTGGAAAAGAAGTTTGAGCCATATAACTTGTTCATTATAACACAGAATGACCGACTCTCACACTGGCTGAGGCAGGAAGGCACCTCTGGAGATCACCTGGCCCAAGTCTCTGCTCAGAGCAGGGTCAGCAAGAGCAGGGTGATCAGGAATGTGTCCAGCTGGCATTTTGATATCTCTAAGGATAGAGACCCCACAGCTTCTCTAGACAACCTTTCTGTGTGTGACCTTTCTCCTCTCAAAGAAGACTTTACTTATGTTTAAGGTTAATTTTGTGCCCTCTGCCTGAAAAAAGAATGTTTCTGTCGTCTTTATTCCTCCATCAGGGAGTATGATCCCTCTGAGCTTTCTCTTTTACAGACTGACAAGTCACAGTCCTTTCAGCCTCTTCTTGTATGCCAAATGTTCCAGTCCTTGAGTCCCCCTTCACTGGACTCACTCCAGTATGTTTACATCTCTCTCAATACTGGGGAGCCCAGTACTGGACCCAGCGCTTCAGATTTCTCTTGCAGAGTCAAGCAGAGAAAAGGATCACTTCCCTCGACCTGCTACCAAAACTTTTGCCTAATGCAGCCCAGGTTACCTTTAGCTTTCTTGGCTGCAAACTGCAGACTGCTGACTTGTTTGTGTCCACCAGGACACCCAGGACATTCCCTGCCACACTGCTTTCCAGGTGGGACATACGCTGGTGCCTGGGGTTATTCCTCCCCAAGTTCAGGACGTGGCCTTTACCACTGTTGAGCTCCAAAACTTTTGGCCCATTTCTCCAGTCTTTTGAGGTCCTCCTGAATAACAGGACAGCAATCTGGTGCATCAGCCACTCTTTCAAGGTTTGCATCATCCATAAAATCACTGAGGGTGTGCTGTATCCCATCATCTGGATCATTAATTATAATGCTGAGCAGTATTGGCACTGGTATAATTACCCGAGGGAGAATCTGTGTGATGTTGTAGAACTGACATTCATTGCTTATGAAAAAAGTTACATTCACATTGTTATATTAGAAACAGCCTTCCTGCCATCTTGACTATCAGATCAAAATGTTCTGATTAGTTTTCTGAGTTGTCTTTTTCATTTCATCTATTTTTGAGAAAACCCTTCTTCTCTATTGATGAAAAAAGTACTGTTTAAAAGCCAAAGTCTAACGATTTTTAAACTATCATGACATCGATGTTAAACAATGAAAATTTTGAATAATATTGTTCATGGTCTTTGTGTTGGACTTTGTTTCGGTAAACCTAATTTCAGTTTTCAGTACTGAAGTTTTCAGTAGATGGTCACCCAAAAAGGCACGTCATTGTCAAATGATAAAGAGATAAGTTATTATAGTTTATGTTAGTCTTTCTTTTTAGACTTCAGTGGTCACTCTATTTTTTAGTTCAGAAGATTTTTGTATTTACTTTGCTCGGTTCTTCAAGAAGTTCAATCATGTTTCAGTAATTAAACTCCATTATGCTACCTGTTAGAGCTCTCACATTAGACTAAAATTCAGCTTCTGTCTTCTTGAATGACTTTTATTACTCTTGTTCATGTTGTGCCCTTGGAAATGGAACATTAGTAAATACTTCTCCATCGGGGTAACAATGTGTTAGCCAATAAGGTGATAAAGAGGAAAAGGATGGCAGATATAAAAGGAAGTGTTTGTACATCTGTAAATACTGCTAATACTACATCAGAACATATTTTAGTACCAAGCTTCAAGTAAGTCCTGCCCCTTTGATGTCCACATGAACCTTTTTTTTCCCAGAAACTGTTATTTCATAGGCATGTATTATCCAAGTGCACAGTGCACTGCTGTTTTCTTGTATTCCTGACTTATGGCCAGGTAGGATCCAGCCACTAAAGGTGGCAAAACATAGTAGGAAATTGCCACTGTAATGGCTCACACATACTTGGTAAGTATAGATCTGCAAACATACTTGAACCAGTATTTAGATAATAAAATAACAGAATCATAATTATTAAGGTTCGAAAAGATCTTGAAGGTCTTCGAGTCCAACCGCTAACCAGATACTATTTATGCTTCTGCTGCATCTAAAAGGGGAGACACTGATAATTGTGCTTCTTCAGAACAAGAGGACATTCAGGGTAATCAAGTCTAATTCTTTTGAACTCTGGGATATCACACCTTTAGCAATTGGCAAAAGTCCACCTTAGTTTTGTTGTCCACCTGCCCTATAAAATCACACTTCTGTCTTCCTGGCTATTTGCATCCATCTGTCTTTGTGTCAGTCTGGTCCTTTAGTTTAAAGAGCAGTTTTCAGTTTCTGTTCTTTCTCCTTCCCTTTCTCTGACCCCCTCTCCTTCCCACTGCCTGCCAGAAGGAGTATCACAGGCCCTCTTTCCCCATTGGTTTTGTAGCCTTATCAAGCCCCACATGGACCTTCCAGCCATAGTATTGGCCTTCTTCCATCTGATAACTGTTTCTGTTTCATTAATCAATCTACAAGTCCTCCTATGGACTGCTCCAGTGGCTCTGCACATAGGAAATGTGCAGAGAAGTACAGATGCTGTAGTAGCATTCCTAATATCAATTTTTTATGTATTTAAGTTCTTAAAAATACTTGTAGGCTGTTATCTTCCTGATATAAGAATAAAATGAACAAAGGAAAAGAGGAGAGAGGAAGAGGCTCAAGTTTGTAAATTTCACTACTAACTCTGCTCAGAGTATCTGCAGTTATTAAAAATTTGTAATTAAATGAAGCATCAGTTAAAACCAGCACAGTCTACTGTAGCAGTGTAGGTCTAATTTCATGGACATCATACCTGCATGTCTTGCTTTTTCCTGTAAATTAAGTGGCAGTTCAGCATTTTTTCTTAAAGTTTGAAAGAAATTTTCAAAAGACAAAATTTTTAAAATTCCACTTTTCCTCTAATCCCACTTCAGTTCCTTTCCCTCCCTTCTGCCTAAAAATTGGTTCTTGTCATAGTCTGTGAAATGAGAAAAGCCTTCAGGGCTTGTAAAATAATTGTGTTTCCAAGTAGTTTTATAGGATTAATTTTTGGGTTAAACCTCAGGAATACCATTCAGCAATGTCAACTGGAAGATCTCTTATATTATAAAGGTTGTACATAAATAGTGCAGTGTACTGGCTCCATATAGGAAAAACAATGAGCTACTTCCATGGCACTGTGTACAGCAGTGTTTATCAGGCTGTGATTTCTGGATCAATGGAGATTCTTAAGCATTCAGAAGGAGTGCAGCAAAAGGCCATTTTTTCTGATATGGAAGAAATACAGGAACATTGAAAATGTAACCTACATTCAGTACAGCAGTAATTTAATATTTTGGGCATTATTTCATATTATGAATGGATTTTTTTTTGTGTGTTTGTTTGCATGTGTGTGCTTGTGCATGCATATACTGTATTTCTGTGTGTGTATGTTTCTATATTTCAAAGAGGTGTCCTGCAGTTTTGAAAAGTGTGAAAATCAAAGCAGTTGTTCCTAATTATTCCTTCTATCTCTATCACAGCATGCAAGTGCAGTAATGAAGAAAGTCAAGAGCTGTGCATGCCACCAGCAATATCAATGCTGAGGAATTCATGCAGCTTGTCTAAGCCCTCATCATTTCTTTCCAGCAGGTCAAGAACTAGTTCAAAAGTAATGATTCCCTTGAATGGCAGGGAATATGAGAGGATGTCCTTCCAGGCACTGTGCTCATTCTTGATTTTTCCTTTTAGAAAGTTAGAACTAAAGGTATTCCTGCATTCCCAAATTTTTGTGCCAGCCTTGAATCACATTGACAGCCATTATGACTGATGATTTTCCCTCATTCATAGGTAGGTCACAAACAAACTTTACCCTAAAAGCTATTTTTTCACCTTTAAGAAAGGAGCCTATGTTTATATTTCTGATTGGATTGTGAGTTTGGAAAAAGAAAAATTGCAAAAGTTTGTGAGACAACATAAGTCTATAAGACATTAATAAGTATTCTAGCTGACTTCTTCCCTTTACCCTCAATCTCAAATGACTAAAATACATTCCCTTGGACTTCTTCACTCTACTCCTTATTTATATGAAAGATTATATTGAATTATATGAAGGAAATTTATTCACGTTCTTAGGGGAAAAGGCCACATAATAATGATAGCATTCATTTTAATTGTAAATGTCTTCTTTTATACTTTTATGTGTAATATCCATTTTCTTCTGTAGATTTCAGTTTGATAATGGCAATCCTTCACAATAACTTTGAAGCAATAAAAGGATAAGTCCTTCTAATGTACTCCCTACATTTCTTCGCTCATATTTATTGCAATAGTAGAATAAACATTTAGCTTTCCCTTTGACACTGAATTTCTGCTTTAAAATATGCAAAATGGAATATTTGAAAATACTGCTATCAAAAATTAAAGCTAACACAGACTCTGGCAGGTCTCATCTCTTTCTCAAGCAGAGAGGAATGGGAAGAGGAAACATTGCTGCTTCTGAGGAATCCTTTAGATCAGTTCAGCCCAGTCATGCCTCATGCAATGCTATCAAGATCAATAAGACTTGCCATAGAGTGACTTACTGAAGTTACTTTGGATAAATTATTCACCAAGAACTTCACAGTTTTTATGGTATTTTAAGACAATGATTTAACAAATCTCAAAGACATGTCAATTTAAAGTATTGATCCAAAGCTTGGAGTTTCAGCTAATTATACCCAAAGATCACAAGTTGATAAAGTTTTCAAAACTAGGCTAGAAAGTTAGGTGGACTAATTTAAGTGATCTGTAACATTCTCTCCTTAGGGTCAAGTTAAGGACACTCTGGAAATGTCCTTTACAGCTATGGCAGCACTTTTGCCTGCTGCCAAAAGTGGGAAGTGTATAAAGCCTGAAGAGAAAAAATATGTATATTAGGAGAATTCAGCAAATTTCCTGGAACTTCAGTACCCTCTTATGTGTTCAGAAATTTAATTTATTATCATATTGCCCTGAAGATATAATTTAATTTGAAATAATTCTGCTGTAATTTCAACCTTTTTTACATCTTTAACTCTTTTTACTTTGGGACTGTATCCTTTTGTGAATGTCAAATACCAAGCATTTAGAAAAATCTACATAGACTGGTTATAGTTAATGAAAGAAACACATAACTTTGCATTTCAAATGCAAAAATAAAACCTAGTTTTGGCACAGTTAAGAGAAGGACATAGCATAGAACATCTAGAAAGTGCTGCAAATAAACCAAAAACTACTTTACAATCGTCTTTTTTTACTTTCATTTCAGAGCAAATAGATTCTTTCAGCTTTATTAGTATTTTCAAGAGTCCTATATCCTTTGAAAATATATTTTTAGTGGTCAAAGGTAAAATATATTGCATTCTGTTATACAGCTATACTGAAATACCCTTGTTAAAGAGAGCCTTCAATAAATGCTACTTTGAAATTGAGCCTGAAAAAATGACGAATCTTAAAGCCATTTGTTTTGTCTAAAACAAGATGTGATCAGCTATTCTGCCACTGTCCACTGTTGCCTGAAAACCTTTTTGAGGAAAGGTGTGAAAAATTAGTGGAGGATGAAATAATATCTAGATAAAATTTGCTTCTTGGTTAAAGAAAATAGAAGCAGAAGGAGAATAAACATGATTTGTGTTTCTGTTTTGTTCCATATGCACCAATTACAAACAAATTTAGCTGCTGGTGGCCAGAAACCCTAAGGATCCTGTGATGTGTATTCCTGTTTGTCTCTAATCCTATATTAAATATTGTACTGAGGTCTGTTAAACATTGATAAGCTTTTTTTGCACTGTAAGGTCCTGTGAGATCATTGTGCCTAAATGCCATAAAGACCTGGATTAGGTTTATGCACTGTTATGGTGGTTTAGATACATCTTAGCTCTCAGTCTTCTCTTTCCAAGGGAGAAAGTCAGCCTGACTGTATATAATGATTGGTATCATCATAGAGATTAGCTCTTCAAATCTGAAAAAAAAAAAAGTAATTCAGTGTAGTTTTCTGATGCTCATTCTTCACTATCAAAGGAATTTTATCAGTCTTTTATGGGAAATACAAAAATTTACAGAATTTAATATTAATCATTTTTTGTGTCCAAATCTTTCTAAAGAATTTTACATTTTTTCAACCCATACAATACATTGTTTTGGAAGCATTATTTCTCTATTTCCCCTGGTATTTCTCAGAGCAAGAACCTTCTGTTTTGGTTAAATATTTATTTCCTCATTGCCAAACCTTTCTGACTTTTTAATGTATGGAACAGAACTTAGTATTAGGTCTGGTTTTAGATAATTTTTTTTCCTAAGAGATGCTTTTAAGGGCAGAGGAAAATGCAGGAATATCATCCAACTACACCCAGACTTGAATTTTCAGTGCCCTTTTTTGAGGTCTTACATTTTGATTGAGATTGGCCCACACAACCTTTATTTATACATAAATAGTTCATGCTTATATGCCTGTTGATTCAAGTCATCAAAGGATAGATATATAGTCTGTTTTCTGGGTGCAAATGGGAGGACAGAATGGCACCACATATTTCTATGTCTGCAGCTTAGAGCATTTTAGTTTACATCTCCAAAACCAGCAGCTGTTGTTTATCCTTGAGTATCTTTCTGATAAAGCCATACTACTAAATACACAAGAAGTGTGTCCAATATGCCTTTACTCAGTCTTCACTTGGATGTGCTGGTGTGTGGATGATTCCTGGATCTCTAAAAGCAGCTGAGTGCGGGGAGATTGTTCTCTGTATCTCAGGATCACGGTTGTTCAAGGCAGTTTCCCTAACAAGATAAATATATTTGCTGACATCTATAAGTGGCTTACTACCAAGTGGGATGTTAGCCTGATTATTCTCTACTGTTTAACAGAATGGCACAGCTCTCTTCAGAGCATAAGATTTCCTAACACAATTTTTCTGTTCTTAACACTTAATAGCACAACCTCTCCCCCAGTCAGCTACCATGAATATTTAATAATACCTGTGTTTGCTCTTTTGCATAGCCTTAGCATATTAGGATCAGAGATTTTTTTTTTTTTTCCAAAGGACACTCATTTTGATATACATCTGTTCGATTTTCTAAACAAGGGAATATAATACAGTAAATTTGGAGCTTTAGATTTTGAGCTTTAGAAATACATATGGGAACCTTTTGAGTGTGTGTTTGAGATCACAGCAATAACAGCTTATTTTATAACATCTAAATCTCTTCTATTGTGAATTTATTAACATCAGTGCTTTAAAGAATTAGAAGTATATAAAACACCACATTTTAGATTTGAAATTATTTGCTGGAAAATCTACAGAAAGTTATGGCAGGCTAAAAAACCAACCAAACAAAAAGAAACCTGAGTTTTGCTTTTCCTATTTTTAGCTATCTCAGGAAAGTAAGAGGACAAATTAATAGTAAGGAGAATTTCAGAAGCAGACCACTGACTTTATTCTGAGTAGTAGACATCTTTTCTCTTTTTAAAAACCCCATTTCTGTTTTCAGTCAAAATAATAAGTATTCTGAATCATTATATATTTTTAAAGTTCTCTACATAGTTCAGCAAATATTCCCATCAGCCTGATGAAGTAGGTCATGGAAGGGTAATGCTATTTTTTTGGCACAGCGTAGTAAAACCCAGAACAAATTAATTGCTTTAAAATGCCATGGCAGTAGAGCTGTGCAGCTCCCAAATTCTGAGGTTATATACACATTCATTGGCTTTAAGCATGGGTGATAGTAAAGCCAGAAACTTAGTTGGAGTCTAATGTCTGATGTCTGGTTTGGTTCTTTTTTCCTTTTGTTTTTCCCTTCGTAATTATTTTTTTTTCCTGTGGGTATTTGGGTATAGCTGGCCACAGATGTTTTTTTTCCTCCAAAATAGGATATATCATACTTAAATCTAGATGGCTGAAACAGAAAGACAAATATAACCACCAAATCCCCAAATTTAGATTCTGTTACTTAATGGATGTAATGCCTTGAAAGACTATGCCAGCTTTGGCTGATACAAACTTCTGCTGAAATTGGAACTTTTATTTTCGGGTTTGTCTATTGACAAGTTCCAAAATATTTAGGTTGTGCCTGTGTGAAAGCCTGTCTGAAAGCACAGAGGAAACAGAGACAACTCAAAGCACTGCTGGGTGTGCAATGCAGTGACCTTGGCTATGCATTGCCCCTGAATCCTGGTGCTGCAGGTCAAGGCATTACCATAGAAACTATATTTTCATAGTTACATGGCAAGCATGTTTTGGCTGTTCTTTTTATCCCCCTTTCACTGTGACACTCTTTTAAACATTTTTTTCTCTTTTCTCTTCTTTTCTCTTCTTTTCTTTTTTCTTTTCTTTTCTTTTCTTTTCTTTTCTTTTCTTTTCTTTTCTTTTCTTTTCTTTTCTTTTCTTTTCTTTTCTTTTCTTTTCTTTTCTTTTCTTTCTTTTCTTTTCTTTTCTTTTCTTTTCTTTTCTTTTCTTTTCTTTTCTTTTCTTTTTTTTCTTTTTTTTCTTTTCTTTTCTTTTCTTTTCTTTTCTTTTCTTTTCTTTTCTTTTCTTTTCTTTTCTTTTCTTTTCTTTTCTTTTCTTTTCTTTTCTTTTCTTTTCTTTTCTTTTCTTTTCTTTTCTTTTCTTTTCTTTTCTTTTCTTTTCTTCTTTTCTTTTCTTTTCCATTGGGGCATAAAACCAATAGTTCTGGAACGAGCTGTGTCAGTCATCTTGACAACTACTCATGTTTTGCAGGGTTTTTTTATTTCCATCAAATTTCATGTCAGCCAAGGCATGTTGCTGACTAAGAACTTAGCTCCACAAACTGAGCTGCTGCTATTAAAATCCTACTGCTCCTTCTGTCTTCACTGGTATCAACCCTGAAGTCCTGCTTCATTTCTACCAGTTTGACACTACTGTTAAAATAAATTCCCACTCAGGAAGACAGGAGGTAAAAATAACTTGAGATTGCAACAAAGAGCCAGGCAAAGAGCAGAAAACTGTTCTGCATTCTCTTCTGTCACAGTCCTGTGAAACTGAAGGGAGAGGGCAGCAGCCTGCCTGTTTCCATGTGACAAGGCTGCACTTTTCTTCACTGGGAGTACAGACAAGTCCTTCCCATTCCCATGACCACTGTGCAAAGAAATTTAAAATATATTATCTATTTTTTAACGATGAGCACAAAAAATTATTACACACATTATATTTATTACACACATGATATTTATTACACACATAATATTTATTACACAGGAGAAGGATAAGCACAATGCGTTCGACTGAACCTCACTCTCCACCTTTCCACATTTACCCTCTCAATCTTTTTGGAAAATATACAGTAAATTTGGGGCCTATGCCTCCATGTCAAGAGTACGTGTAAAAGAAGAGCAGGTATATTTTAGAAAGGCAATAAAGCACAAATTTTACTTGAAAACTTTTAAAATACATAGTATGTCTGTGGGTAACTTCATGGTCAGGGAGTAAAATAAATTTCTGTTTTGCCTAAAACTTGTATAATCAGCAAAATAGTGCTGGTGTTTTCTGACATGCTTTGATTCAAATGATTTAGGTGGTGATCCACGAAGTTTTAAATATTTTCTATTTTTAAAAATTGAGTATTTGATTAGTTCTTATTAGACTGCTTTTATTACAATGCATTGCAAGTAGGTATTTTTGTAGTGCTGACATTGTGGGTTAACTTACAAGAAAATAGAGATTTCAGCTGCACATTAGACTGTGTCTATTTCTATCAAATTGCATGAGTGGATGAACTTTTCAGGTGAAATTTGAAAAGTTCAGAGGTTTGGAAGATATTAAGGAGAAAGGATGCAGATTTTAAGAGAAAGGAACATATATATATATTTAGACTTCAGAAATGCAAGTCACAACAAGTTCATGTGGATTTAGTTGAAAGATTTTTTGAGTTATTTGTGCTATTGTCTTTTTGGTCATCTGAGTTTCTGATGATTAGTTTTTCAATATAAATCTCACATAAGTGTTGGCAATTTTTCATAATGAGGATGGCAAAGTGATTTTGTTTCAAGTTTGAAATGCTTTAAATTGATGGGAGCACTATCTGAATCTAAAATAATGGAACCTGTATTTATAAAAAGAACATCATTCATAAAAAGGATTTCAGAAAGGAGTTCTCTTAAAGTATTCTGACTTTTCTGTTGAATAATACATCTTGAACTTGGGAAATGTTAATGGTTCCTAAGATACTTTTTTTTTTCCTTTCTCTTATTCACATTGAATACTTCTTGTGTAGGATACAATTCTACAGAGTCAGGAAGCTTGTTTACCAGACAAGCAAATAGGTACTATTCCACAAAGGTGATAGAATCTGTTCTGATTGATTTTTAGCCCTATCAAGCAATTTCTTTTCTTATATATATGAAAAATGTGAGGTTCCAGAGTCATATTATTTATTGAAAGCAAATAATAATACAATTTCCATTCCTATTCATAAACAGGTCCTTTACACACCACCATAACTACAATTGGCATCAGCAGCAGCTGTGCATGTGTAACTAAGGGCAAAGCTTGGCCCTTAATCAAAACCATTTTCTGCAGCAAAAATACCCATTTATGATTATTCAGTTTATATTTTAGATGAGCCATTCAGTTATCTCTCTTCCTTCAGTAGTGTATTGTAAACTGTAGACCTCCAATAACTTAGTTGTGTATTATTCCATTCCATTGTCAAATAAATTAATATGTATTTATATTATTATTCTGCAAAAATCCATCATGTGTTCCAGGCAAGTCTTGCTATTCTGAATGTTTTTGAGACAATCCAAACATCAAGCCCTGTAACCCAATAAATAAATTATTGACCTTGCTAATGACAGATTTCAGTCTTCACTTCAGTAGCTCTGCAAATCCTCGGGATTTTTTAGGCTTTGTCAGGACTTCTCTTGGTCTGCTCAGAGCTGTTTTACAATGTTCAGCTGTAAAAGCAATATTCTAATGACCTATTTTCTAATGACTGTTCCCTAATTTGTTTTACTTTTGCTGAGCTTTGTGTAACCAAGTACTATAACCATAATTTTTGTATAGATAGTACTACTAAGTAATTGTTTTGTGTAGAATGAACTATTTATGACCATCCCATAATGATGCAGAGTAATGGAATAAAAGACTGGGAGTGAAGCAGAGCCCTTTCAATGTGGGTAAGGAGCATGCAATATAGAGAGCATCCATGGATGATGGCAGAGGTGGCACCTGGTGATATGGGAGCCCCCAGGGCTATAAAATAACTCATGAGTGGTCAATTACCTATTGATAGAGAAATATTGCCTTCACACCTGGGTAAAACCAGTTTTTTAGAAGTAGCAGGAGAATGGAGAATGAGTATGTGAGATAGGAAAGATGTTTGTTTGACATATGGGAAATTGAGATATATTAGGGATAAATAACTCCCCACAAAACCCCAACAAAATAAAACTCAAACAAAACAAAACAAAACCCCAAAATGAAATCCAAAAGCCTCCCAAACCCAGGAAAAAATCCCAAGCAAAAAGCCCCAACAAACAAGGGGGAAAAGCTATGTTAGAAATACACATTTGACCTGAAATGAGGAGCCAGAAGCTGTCAGCATCAATGTGATGCACCTGAGGAAGGACATGGATTGCTGACTACACGCTACAGTGTCCCACTCCTGCTGTGATGCTGCAGACTCTGAGACCTATAGAAGCAGTGGAGGGGGAAGAATAACCCCACAGAAAAGAGTACAAAATTCAAGAAGTTTATTCATAACAATTATAGCAGTAATATTTTTGAGATTTTCCTCTGAAATAGTTTTCTTTCTTCCTTTTCTTCCTTGTAATTTCTAATACATAACTAAATAAATTTATGATACTGCATAAAAGGTGTGGGTTTTTTCCTTTTGTTGAAATAAATATTTTGAACATAACAAATACACCTGTTTTTCAGCAGAGCGTGCAGCCCCTATGTTGAGATGTAGATTGTGCCATCTGCTCATGCAATTGGGGAATTTCTGAATCTCAGAGGTACTCCCCATGTAGAACATTTATTCATTCTATTCATATGTGAATTCTCAAAAAGTCAATTTAAACAGCGAATGTTTTTCAGTATCTTGAATAGGTACTTTTTTCTAAGGCATATAATAAAAGCACCCATGCTTTAAGTGCCTGCTCCAAATAAGCGATATTAGGTGACCTGTAACAAGGAAAGAAAGATGGGCTTGTGAAAGATTAGGTTCCATATTCTTAAAATTTAGTTATTTGGAAGATCTTAAAATTTAGTTATTTGGAAGATGATGGAATATTTTTCCCAGTCATCATCTCTGATTTGAGTCAATTCTCCTAAAACTGTTAAATTTTAGAGATGAACAGAACAATGAGATGACAAACTAAAAATATTTTTCCTAGGCATTTACTGAAAGAAATAATACCTGAAAGACTGTCAGCCTTTATCTACCCTCAGCAATGATTTTATCTTCACTGTAATGTCCTTAAATCCCATTAGTTCCTTTTATCTATCACAACTCAGAAGGTGATATGTGTTGTTCTCCAGTAATGCTGGGAACATCGTAAAATGGCTTTTAACAGACTTGGAACATAAAGCAACAAAACAAGCCCATATTTGGGTCCTAGTTCTCATTCTTGGAGAAGGATGTAGGGAGTGGGGTAGGAGGGGGGGTAACAGAAAGAAAGGCCTTGGAAGTGCAGCCAGCACCTTCAGCAAGCTGGGCTGGGAGCTGTGCCTGCAGCAGTGTGTGAGGTGGACAGATCCACTCCTGCGGGAGCTCCCTTCCCACCGGGGGACAGGTGGCTCAGGGGGACTGGGGGTCTGTTCAGGGTGTCATCCCAGGGCCAAGGAGAGCCTCGCTGGGTCTTCCACCCAATGTCTTTACACAGGGGCAGGGAGCAAAAGCATGGGAATAATGCTTGGAAATCACTTTCTGTGGTTATTCTTCCTGTATTCATCTTCATTTTGGAGCCATATTTTCGAGGATTAACAGTTATTTACAGAGTTATGAATGGCAACGTAACATTTATGCTGGAGGCAACATTTTGCATCTCCAGCAACATGCATTTGTGAAGATCATACCTTTTCTAAACCAAGCTAACACCCACAATCCTGCCTTTATTTTCTCCTCTACTTTTCCAAAACATAGCTACTTGAATTTTACTTGTTACAAAACAAAAGTTTATGCAATTTATTGTAAAAGATGTTTGACACTTCCATGTTTCTGTGGAAGTATCTAGCTTATTAAAAACTTGTTTTCTTGCTGCCATAGTATCTTTAAAGGAAAGCCCTCTCAAATGTTATGAAAATAATTGTTCCTACGTCTACATAATATTTCAAGCATTATGAATTAAGAAACTTTATTAACTGTCATTAGAATCTCCTCTTTTAAATAAAAATATTCATGCCCATTAGGGCAACACTTTTCCATATTTTTTTTTATATACTGATACATCATTGTAACTTTACTGCTATTGTTTGTAGAAAATGTCCAAGACAGTGAAGATAAATAAGCAGAAATGGAAATGAAACTCATAGGAAATATTAAATATTATCATAATCTATTTCCTATTTGCATTTCTGTCCATCCTCCTTTAGTATTTCTAATGAAAGAAAATACATTGCATATCAAGAGCTGAACAAGAACTGAAATTCACTTTTAGGATAAGGAAAGTGACATGAAGTTGAATAGAACTTTTACCATCAACATTATTCATAAGGACCATTTGTTGATTAAACTATCTGTTGTACTCTCAGCATGTCATATCACATCAATCACATATGAATTTAAATGAAAGCCATATTCCAAAAAATAATAATTGCCAAGTTGCCACGTGTGCCATCTGAGTGCTAAATTTAAACTCTTGCAGTACTTCAGCAGCTGCATGAACCTATGAATAATTCATTAACTGTATGAAATAGTAGATTAGAATTAACCAACTAGTTGCATATTTTAGCTAATGTTTGGAATTGAAGAAAGATAACTAGCCAATTCACCAGATACTTCCTAATGAAAAGCAATTATTTTGTGCAACATTTTGGAAGATCTACTTAATCCTTAATATAAGCTTTAGGTAAACAGAGAGGAATTGAGCTAAAATTCAAAATTACAAGAGGAAAAAGTATGTAATAAATGATATGCAGAGGAGGAAAAGATCTTCAGCTAGATAATGTAAAAGTGGCTTGTACGTAGCTCCAGGGATTCTCGTTCTTGTATTTTGCAGACAACAGGTGATTTTTAAAGATTGCTTATGTTCATAGTTTTTGTGTATATTTAGATTGAAGGAATCATGATATACTTTCTATGCACATCAGAAATTATTTGTCCTTTTTTTGTCACTAGCTAGCATTAAAGTCCATCTTCCCCATTCCTGAGTTGCCAGAGATATGCTGGTACTGTGCTTGCCTGCTTTATGTGGCTGGTAAGCAACAGCAAATATCTGAAGGAAAGAAAATTTTCTTTGCAGGCACTACACATTCTTGTTCTCAAACAAACTGCCAACACATAAACAGCTCATTTTATAGCTGTGGGCTCAAAAGTAATGTATTTTTAAAGCCAGGAAAAGGGGTATAATTTCTCACCAAGGTGTGACTGAATTCACGTGATTTTATATAATCATAGAATATCTCAAATTGGAAGGAATCCATGAGGATCATCGAGTGGTCATTGCAGGACTACTTTAAACCACATGACAAAGTGCATTGTCTAGACATTGCTTGAACTTTAACAGGCTTGCTGCCATGACCACTTCCCTGGGGAGTCTGTTCCAGTGAAAAACCTTTTCCTAATGTTCGTTTTGAACTTCCCCTGACGCAGCAAAAATCAAACTGTCTGGGGAAAGGGTTTGCCCTTTCAGAAAACTGCTGGCTTAGAGAGTTGCCAGGGTATTTTTCTTCTCTTCACAGGGCAAGTGTGACTCTTGAATATTTTATTCCACTTTTTGTTGACCTCAGGCTTCTGGCTTGGTCTCCTGTAAACTGAAAGATTTAGATTGTGGAGCTCATGGACATACACTATTGCAACTTTTTTTTTTTTTTTTTTATATATAGTTTTCATAATGGTAATCCCTTTCTAATCTGTGAGAGCAGGTACCATAACACATTCTGCAAATTTGTGACCAAGACTGCAGCGTGACTCTTCAAGGGGAAATAAGAATTAAAAAGAGTATGTCCTGTGTTGGAAAGCCCCATCACTGAGCAACAATACCAAACCTCATTCCCAGATGACTCCTTGCCTGCTTTATTTGATAATCATCCTTTCACATGTGGATGGGAAGTGGATGGGAAGGTGT
>VZRX01000301.1:31118-82121 GCA_013398075.1 Notiomystis cincta | reverse complement strand
GGGAAGGGGCGGGAAGGGGCGGGCTCACCACTCTCCCGCGCTCTGTTGCCCGCCCTTTTTGTTGGAGCGGAGCTGCGCGCTGCCTGCTGAATGCTTTCTTCCGACTCCAACGCTCTTACCCCATCGCGGGCAGATCCCGTCCCCCTCTCGCTCTCGGCTGCGGAGACGAACGAGCTGAGTTCGCCTGAAGGGGATCGCACCGGAGCGAGCCGCGCCGCGCCGCTGGTGAGTGCTGGCGGCCGCTGCCGCCGGACCGGCAGGGCTTGGCGCAACCGGTGCCGCTGTTGCATCAGCTGCCGCCCCCTCCGCGTGGCCGGTCCTGCCTCCGTCCCCCCGCTCGGGTTCTGCCATCCCCGGGGCATCGCCGGACTCCGCGGCGTGACGGAGCCTGACTGGCCCTCCTGGGGCGCGGAGATGCCTCCGCGGCGGCCGGCGTGGCGGCCCCGAGCTCTCGGCTTCTGGCCCGTTCCCCAAGTCGGAGCGGGATGCGATGGCTACCGGGTTGCAGTGGGCACCGGGATGCAGAGGGTGGCTGTTGCTGCCGGACACGTTGCTTCTCTTCTACCCATGCGGATCTCGAGTCGGGTACTGGAAATCCTGAGCAGCGCTGGGGAAGGCAGCTAGAGTTGTCCAGGTAGTGGTTGAAGAGGGTGCTAGTGGTGGGGCAGTTGTTGCCTTGAAACCTGGCCCAGAGGCTGCCTGGGCTGGGACAGCTCCTTGGGGAAAAGGCTGAATGTGACAAGTGCCAGCTCTGGAGGAGGTTTATCAAGAAGCAGGGTGGTTTGCTCGTTATAGGGAAGCGGCCGAGTTGGTGGCTTTCTCTGTGGTCCTGATAATTCTTCTCTTTGAAAAAAAGTCACAAAGTTATCCTTGTGTACTTAGGCTGATATATGTAGTGTTGCATGCTGTCCTGGGCACCTGGATGGAGTGTGCTCCCTTTCCCAATGAAGGGAGAAGACACTGGCCAGTGGGTGGTTCAGTGCTGGGCAGGGGTGCCAGCCGTGGCCATGGGCACTGGGAGCCACTTTCCTTGCAGGTCCTTTTTGCTGCATGCCAGCTTCACAGGTTGCTCATCTTCAGAGGTTTTTGGGGATGGGTGGCTGCTGTGAGCAAGAGGGGTGGGGATGTCACACGTTCAGGGTGATTACAGCCTGCAGAGCTTGCAGACTGCTCAGCAAGCACTGTTGACAGGCAAGGGGTTTGCACCAAGGACCTGTGCCGTGTGTCTGTCCAGTTGTGCATCCCTGTAGAGAATGTGGAGCAGATACTGAAAGCAAAAAAGGAATGGTGAAATAAATGCATCCGGTGAGTCAGCCCAGCCTGCCATGTCCTGTGCTGGAGGAATTCTTTGCCTCCACACCATTGCTGTTGTGCATACCCATGAGCAGGGCTGGAGGAGTGTGCCAGCAATCAAGTTTGGGCTGAAAGATCTCCAGACTGCCAAGCCTGGGAAACAGTAGGCAGGCTCTGGGACGTACCTATGGGCTGCATGGTTGAGACCACACAGGGCTTGAGCAATGATCATTTCCCACCATGCACTGACTGGATTCGTCCCTGCCTCACTGTCCTGGTGCAGGGGCAGTGCAGGCAGGAGGTTGCCACCACCACAGTCTCTGGCCAACCAGTGTGGCAGGGGCGTGGTGCCAGTGGGTGAGCTGAAAGCAGCTCCTGAGGGTATCATTGCCTGCCCTGCCCCTTGCAATGTCAGTCCTGCTTTCCCTTCCCTTCACATTTGCCTTCTCTTGCAGAGCGTTTGTCCAGCTGAGCTTTGCTGAGGAGAGGACAAGATGTTGGGGGAAAAAATGGCCAGGTTTGGGACGAAGCTGATCCGCCGGCGCATGGTGGACCTGAGCTCCGATGACACACATTTCGCTCGCTGCCTCTCCACGCTGGACCTTGTATCCTTGGGTGTAGGCAGCACACTAGGGGCTGGTGTGTATGTGCTGGCTGGGGAGGTAGCCAAGGAGACTGCAGGTCCTGCCATTGTCCTCTGCTTCCTGGTGGCTGCTTTCTCGTCTGTACTGGCTGGACTCTGCTACGCGGAGTTTGGGGCCCGTGTCCCCAAGGCCGGCTCTGCCTACCTCTACAGCTACGTTACCGTTGGAGAGATCTGGGCTTTTATAGCCGGGTGGAACCTCATTCTCTCTTACGTGATAGGTACGAGGCCAGGCAGCATGGGGGGCTCCTGGGGCAGAGTGTGGGGTGGGATCAGCAGGGAGGTGGCTGCTCAGGTGCGAGTGGCTGGTGCCAGTCTGCCTTGGGCTCGGACTAATGCACGGATTTGCCATTGACCAGGTACTGCCAGCGTGGCTCGAGCCTGGAGTGCAGCATTCGACAACATCATCGGCAACCACATCTCCACCTTCCTTGCCAGCAACACCCCAATGTACCTGCCGGGAGTGCTGGCCGACTGTCCAGATTTCTTTGCTTTAATCCTGATTTTGCTGCTTACTGGTGGGTGTGCAGGAGAGTGGCTCCATGGTACCATGGGTGATGGCACAATGAGTCCCCACACACCTCTTATGTCCCTATAGTACTGCTGGCCATTGGTGTCAGTGAATCTGCCCTCGTGAACAAAATCTTCACGACAGTGAACCTGTTGGTGCTGAGCTTTGTCATCATTGCTGGTTTCATCAAGGGAGACATCAAGAACTGGCAGCTTTCAGTGCAGAACTGTGTCAACTGCTCGCACGTACACTCACCAGATGACATGTAAGTAGAGCAACTGTGCCAGGGCAGGATATGACACAGGGCAGGCATAGGTCCTGCTGTCCTTGCACCCCATGGCAGCTGCTCTCCTCTCTTTTTTCCAGGACAAAAGCTTTCGGCTCTGGCGGGTTTGTTCCCTTTGGACTGGAAGGGATCTTGACTGGTGCTGCCACCTGTTTCTATGCCTTCGTGGGCTTCGACTGCATTGCCACCACAGGTACTGCCTTGGTGAGGGTGGTGTGGGCATTTCCCCTGTGCAGCCAGCAGCTGGCTAGGAGCTGGCTGGGAGGATGCTACATAGTGTGGGAAAACAGCTGGTCTCACTGCTCCTGGGAGGTTTTCCTGTGGAGTCTGTGTCTTCAGCTGGCCAGACAAAAGGGCTCAGAGCCTGCCTTGCCCCAGGAAAAGTGGCTCATTACACCACATGGTGGGAGCAGGGCTGCACCCTGCCTGCACAGGCAGCTCCCAGAGCAGTGGGGAGCTTTTTGACTGCTGAGCCGAGGCTGCGACAGTGCTGGGAATTGCTGGTGCCTCCTAGTTATTTCCCAGCCTCAAGCAGCGTTTTTCTAAATGACTGGGTTCATGCAAAACTGCTGCTTCCTGGAGCACTGGCAGCTCTCTTAATTTCCTCTCATTACCCCAGAAATCTACTTAGTGGGTGGCTGGTACAGGCTGTTCTGCCTGACCTCCCTGCCCCTAGGGGCTGCCCAGCAGCCTCCTCCTTTCCTGCTGCTTAGCCCCTTGCTGGGAGCATGGTGCAGCACACCTTTGCAGAGCTGAGGTGCACGGAGGACCTCCATTCAAGGAGGACCTCCATTCAACAGGCTCTGTGGGGAGAGTGAGCTGCTGGTGGGAGGGAAGGGCTGGTGTGGCCAGGGGTCTGCAAGCCGAGGCTGCCAGGCAGCTGCATCCCTTCTGCCAGCGCAGCAGCATAGCCACAGACCTCTCCTCTCCAACAGCCCCTGCTTGCTGCTCCCCAGTCCTGTGCTGCCATGCAAAGTCCCTACTCTGGGGATTTCCATGGGGGTACCATGCCCTATGCAGGGTGGTGGAGTGGGACACATGTGGCCTCTTGTGTCTGAACAGGGGAGGAAGCCAGGAACCCACAGCGCTCGATTCCCATTGGCATCATTGTGTCCCTCCTCATCTGCTTTGTGGCTTATTTTGGGGTCTCTGCGTCCCTGACCCTCATGGTGCCCTACTTCCTCCTGAACAAGAACAGCCCTCTGCCTGAGGCTTTCAAGGCGGTTGGTTGGGAGCCCGCCCGCTATGCTGTTGCCGTTGGCTCACTCTGTGCCCTCTCCACCAGGTAGGACTGGCTCTATTCCTGGCACTGCTTGGCACAGCACAGGGACAGGCAGCGTTCATCCTGGCTAGGCTGTCAGTCCCTTCCCCTTCTGGGTGGTAGCTGTGGGCAGCTTGCCTCATCTCTCTCCACGGCAGCTTGCTGGGCTCCATGTTTCCCATGCCCCGGGTGATCCATGCCATGGCAGAGGACGGGCTGCTCTTCAAGTTCCTCTCCCAGATCAACGGTCGCACAAAGACCCCTCTGATAGCCACCATCACCTCGGGGTTCTTTGCAGGTAAGGCTCCTGGCCACCTCCTCCCACCCAGCCCTGTGGTGGTGTGGAGCTGAGCTCATGCTGCACGTCCTCATTGCAGCGGTGTTTGCCCTCCTGCTTGACCTGAAGGACCTGGTGGACCTCATGTCGATCGGCACGCTGCTGGCCTACTCCCTGGTGGCGGTGTGCGTGCTCATCCTCCGGTGGGTGACTCCTCGTCCTTGGTGGTCCCAGGGTGGATGTTCCTTACATCCTCCTGGGGGCTTGCAGCCACAGCTTTTCTCCAGGGGCATGCAGCCTGGGGAAATGTCAAGGCCCTAAGATGGGAGGCTGCTGACCACAGCCTGTGTTTGTCCCTGGGCATATCCTTGGAATGGCTGTTGCAGGGCCACTGCTGGAGCAGCAGGGATATGAGGGTGCTCCCCACTGTTGCCTTGAGCTAGGAAGTTCTTAGGCTCTGCTGCAAGCTTGTCTTACCTGCTCAGGTACCAGCCCAGACAGCCGAACTCCCCGAAGGCCATGGAAATGCTGGAGCTGAATGGGAACGAGGAGGAGAGAATGGTCATGAACCCGACCATCACTGCTGCCAGTGCCCAGCACAAAGAGACATTGTCCCTGGCAATGCTCTTCAACCCGCCTGGGGACGCCCCCACTGCGCTCTCAGGGCGCATTGTCTATGTCTGTGTCGCGGCCATTGGTGAGTGAGTGGGAACTGGCGGCTGGTGTCCCCTCCTGGCAGGGGCTGGAGTGTTTTGGTGTGTCTCTGCAGAGCTGGGAAGGGATGGAGAGCATGCCAGGCAGAGGAGAGGGGCCAGGAAGCACAGGTTGCCAGCTGCTGTTGGCAGTGCCAGCAGGCACTGAACCCGGAGAAGGGTGTCAAGTTTAGGGTACAGCTGTGGTTTGGGTGCACAGGTGTTGTTGGAGGACATGGGTGCTAAGCCAGGGATGGGCAGGTGGTCATGGGAGATCGCTGTGATGAGCCTGACCCACGCTGGCCACCAGCAAGGGCAGTCCCCAGCCCCCTGAATGTGCTTGGGCTCGGCCAGCAAGGTTTGGTCTGTCTATCAATGGCTCCATTGTACAGGCAGAACGGGGCGGCTCGGCCAGGTCCGGGTAAGCGTCAGAGCTGGGACCAAGCCCAGCCAAGTGCAGGCTCCCTGCAGCTTGCTGGTCTGGGAAATGCCTCCAGCAAAGCACTTTCCTAAGGCTTTGGGGTGGTTGTTAGAGACAGTGGGTGCTGGACCTGACCAAGAGGAGTGGGTGCCTCAGCCCAGCTGTTGGTGAGGCTCAGGGCCCCAGGGAGGCCATGCAGTGCCCTGACTGCCCCCTCTCTTGCAGCCATACTGATCACAGTCATCTGCGTGGTCCTGACCCTCAGCGTGGCTGCACTGAAGGATGCCAATGTGGGCTCTGTTGTGTCTCTGGTGCTGCTCCTCGTGGCTCTGCTCATTGTCACCATCATCGTTTGGAGGCAGCCGCAGAGCAACGCACGGTTAAACTTCAAGGTGAGTGCAGCTCCTGCATCTTGGTGTCTGCACCCCCATGGGTTCCATCAGTATTTGGGCATTGTAGGGTCTGCCAGGGCTTGCTGCCAGGCAGTCACCAGGGAAGCACAGGGCCCTGAAAAGCATCTCTCTGAGGTGCAATCCCCAGTGTGGAAGTGCCTGGGTGCTCTGGGCTGTGGCAGGGAGGAGTCCCTCCATTGGCAGGTAGCATCCTTGAGCCCAGTCTGGTCCCTCAAGACACAGCTGATACAGCATTTCTTTTCCCTTGCAGGTACCTTTCCTCCCACTCCTGCCAATCGTCAGCATCTTCATTAACATCCTGCTGATGGTACAGCTGAGTGCCGGCACCTGGGCGCGGTTTGCCGTCTGTATGGTTGGGGGTAGGTGTCCTGTGGTGGGGAGTGCAGTGCCCACAGGTCTGTCCTGGGGGGCTGTTAGTGCTGACAGCCCACCATTGCACATTTCATTATGGAAACTGTCCTGCAGGTTTTATTATTTACTTCACCTACGGGATTTGGAACAGCGTGGAAGGGAAAAATGCAGAAAAAGCCTGTGCCCCCGTAGAAAAGCCTCTGCACCATCCTGGACTGGACCTCAGCCCTGGGGCTGCTGCAATCTGAGGGGCTGGGCACCAGCACTCCATGGACCTCTTTGCCACTTTGGGACAAGATCATGATCCACAGAGTGCATCCATCCCCTCTCCTGCAGAGAGTGAGTCCCAGAGTGAAGTACTGAGGCCTGAACAACAGGCCCTGGGACAAAGCTGACCTAGGATGAACTTTCCAACCAAACGTATGTTTCCACTCATTAACAAAGTACTGTTATATGTATTTATTTATTGGCAAAACACAAGTTCACCTTTCTGTATCTAGAAACAGGACAAGGCCACATCTGGCCTAATTAGGGGGATCAAGGACAACTCCCTGGGATCCTCCTTGAGCCCTTGCAAGGCTTTGGAGAAACGCAGCAGGAAAATGAAATTAGAAATTTTGTCAGTTTGTTTTTTTAGCAATGTCAAAACTGGGCCACCGTCACAGCAAAGTGGGGGAACCCCGTGGCCTGCAAAGGTGGAGGCACTGCAGGAGTTCCCAGTTACTGGCTGGTTCTGCAGTCCTTGGCTGGGACAGCTTCCCCCACAGCTGATGTATCTTTACTGGGGTAACTGCTGATGAGTCTGTCTTAACCACTGTGGGCATTCTTTCGTAGCAGTGATTAGCATTGCTTGGCTTATCCCGTTGTAATTCTTTGCTAATGGTTGGGTGCATTGCTTAGCTTATCCTTCTGTGATTCTCTGCAGTTTTACATCGTAGGAAATGCCACTGTTCCTTGAGGTGGTGTCTGTTACCCTACACACCAGCAAAACAAAACTGGCCTAGTCAGCTGGTTCAGAACAAATTGTTCCTTTTTAAATCTAAATGTAAAGAAACAGTCCTGTCCAAAATTCCCATGTGGGAAGACCTTCTGTATAGTTCACTGGCCCTCGAGTGAGCTAAGGTTGGAGGACCATGTGAACAATGGGGAAGCCAGTTAAAAGAAGCTGAACTGCTGTATGTATTGAAATGCATCCAAAAATCACATCCTGGAAAAGGAAAAGAACTTGTGGGTTTGGGAAGGCAAGGATGGATTTTGTTAGCAGTACATCAAACAAAACACCAACAAAAGGAACAATTGTTGAAATGCTCTAACGTGGGGTGACAGATGTGAGTTGCAGAATCAAATTGTAATGTTAAAGTGCCAAAATAAAGCTGCTTGCTGGCAAGTTGGACACTTACCAGCCGAGAAGGCTGCAGTTAGAGTAGATTAGTATGAGCAAAGGAGGGGGCAAGCAAATCACAAGAAAATGCATGCAGTGATTGCAGAGGTGGGTGTGCAGTGGGATCCTGATAAATGGGATGGAGATATTTGGAATTCTGTGGGATTCTGATGAGGTTGGTTCCCCAGATGAATTTGTAGATGTGAGAGCAGTGTGGAGATGAAAGATGGAATTAGATGCTAATGGTCAGCAGGTCAGGAGGGATACTCGTAGAAGATTATACTCAGCCTGAAGTAAATGAAATATTTGAACAGTTTAAGCAAGGACCAGGAGAACCCCTGTTCTCTTGGACAGTGTGCTTGTATGACCAGGGAGCAATCAGGGATAACCCTAGACTCAGGGGACTCTAAGAGGATTTTAGTTTTGAGCTTAGATTCGTTTGTGCAGGATGCATTTCAGAATAACGTTCACAATACTAATTTTTTAGCTTTGGCTGCTTTGGATATAATACTAAATACCCTACAGAAAATGATCGGCCAGGATCTGGAAGTCAGAGGTATACTTTGTGAGACTGTATACAAAGAGATGCATGAGAACCTCTTGTGATTTTGTATTTGTAGGTAATGCTACTGAAGATACAAGTAGTCACTCCAGTATTTGTGCTTGTTACTTTCTTGCAGTGACAGGATTTTAGTTATTTATTCTTTGTTTATATTTTTTAAAAAGTTTTAAAAGTTTTTTAGGTTTTTACTTTTTTTTACTTCCTGTTATATCCTGTCAATTTTTGGAATCTGATTGTACCCTGATTCAAGACTTGCAGCCTACTCCCATGGGAATGAACTAGTAAAGGAACTGTTACCTGACCTGAACAAGCCCAGGAGAAGGGACAAAAGGCTTTGATTGCTGTCCATCGTGGCATGGCAGAAATACATCATGTGATGGAGTGGGTGAAGGAAGATGGACAACACTGATGGTGGGACACTCTTTTTGGAAGGGAGCCTACAGCTATTCTCAACTGAGTGCTTCACTCTGTCATCATTTTATTGATGCTAATCCTGTTGCTTTTTGTTCTTTGCATTGTATGTTAAGGTTTGGATGATGATGAAACAATTAGCTTACCAACTACCTCCACTGATAGCAGACAATCCATATGGTACCAAAGCATGAAATATTCACAAGCTCAATTTGGATATTGTGAAGCTTGAGTGACTGTAGTCATAGGGTGGATTATGTGGAAAATGACTGGAACTCTGTGGACAGGTAACTGGGTGTACAATTGGAGGAAACTGAGGAGTTCTAATGGTATGAAATTACAGGGTGGGTGTTACACTCTTCCTTAAGTTGGTGTCTGTGTCTCTGACCCTAGCCCCAGGCAAAACACAGAGTCAGGACTGCAGAGCTAGGACATGTGCTGCCTCTTCCCCTCACTTCCTCAGGGAAGTTCCCTGGCTGGATGGGAATGCTGGTGGCCCAGGGCTGGTCTCTGCCCTCCTCCAGTCCCACAGAGGGGCACAGCCCTCCTGCCATGAAAGTTGCTTTCCCTGTGCACAGGAAGCCCCATGTGATGGTGCAGCTCTAGTCATTCCATCTCTCATGTGGCTGAGTTCACCACCTCCTCCTTGCTTTCCAGGTGCCAGACTTGTACATGGCAGCCATGGCTGGAGCTCTGCAGGAAGGCTCAGCACAACTTGTTCTGGTACTCATGGCACTGCCAGCAAACTGGTGCTGCCCTGACCATGCTGTTTGGTGTAAACATCTTGCTCAAGTATCTGTGAGATGTCCTCACTGTTGCTGTACTTGTGTCCAACCTCATCTGCCTTTCTTCCATTATAAAGTCAGTTTTTAAATCTGTTTTAAGTGCTTATTTCTGTTGGTCTTGCTGCATCTCTTGTTAATGCCCTGTGGTCATGGCCCCTGGGCAGGGTGCAGAACAGTGCTTGGTCCCAGCCAGCTGTGCTGGATGATGTCCCTGCCCAAAACCTCATACTAGCCTGGGACAGTGAGCCTGTGAGCCAGGAGCTGTGGAGCAGTGCTTCAAACCACCTCCAACCAGTGCTGCTGGTACCTGGGAGGGGCAGGACAGCAGCAGGCCCTGTGCAGGGAGGGATTGTGTCACCAAGTCCCTTGGAAATGATAACCTCCTGGAGGTGCCAGCAGTGGCCTGCAGAGGAAACCTGACCAGAAGCTGGGCTGCATCCATGTGAGAAGATGATTTTCCAGATTCTGGTCTGGTCTAAATCAGACCTGACATAAATATCCAAAACCTAATTTAAGGCAGATGGACTGTGCTCGGTTTTGGCGTCTCTCGCTGTTTATTGGCAGTGGCACAAGGTCACTGCACGGTCAGTGGTGAGGGACCCACACCAGCAGCTCTGCTTGGCCCCTGGGCTGGAGCTGTGAGCCCTGCTCCAGGGCTGTGCCTGCAGTAAAAGGGGCTGTGCTCCTGCTCTGGCCCGGGCCTGGCACTCACTGCCCCAGTGTCCCAGGCTGAGGTGCCCTGCCAGAGCCTCAGGCTCCAGCCCCTGTGCTGCAGGTGGCTCCTCAGGTGCTCCCAGCCTTCCTAGCCAGGCTGGTGCCTCAGTGTGCCCTGCTGGTTTCACCACCCCACTTCGTGGGTCTCTCTGGCCAGGGACAGCACATGGGTCCTTGCTGAGCCCTCAGTCTGTCACGTCCCCGTGCACCCAGTTTTGGGTGCTGTTACCCAAGGCCAGAGGGCAATGGGCCTGTGATAGAGCTGCAGCCCTCACTCCCTGGCTCGGCACTGCTGCAGCCTCCTGTGCCTTTGTGCTCCTGTCCCCCATACCTGTGTGCCCATCCATGCCCATGTGTGTCTGTGGGTCTGTCTGTGCCCATAGGCACGTCCATCCCAGGCATCCATTGGGAGTGGCAGAGCTTGGGGCATGGAGCAGGGTTCTGGAAGCTCTGTACACCTCCCACCATGGCAGCTCAGCAGGGAAAGCAGCTGTCTGGCAGCCACCAGTCTGTGCTGGTGTGGTGGGCTGGGCAGTGAGTCCAAAACAGCCTGGGGACAGCAGCCCTGTTCACCTCCAGGCTCTGGACCAGGCATCCTGCCCTTGGCCACCAGCCTGTGGAGGTTGCCCCAGCTCTGCACAGCCACTCTGGGAGTCCCTGCCTCCCTCTCCACACAGGCTAGCAGGGCTGCCAGGGATGGCACCACATCCTCTGCTGGGCAGCACCTCTGCCTTTCCCAGGCCACGCTGGTGTTGCTGCACACCTTAGTATGTCAGTTGGTGGGTGAACAACACCCAGCCAGAGCCTCAGTGTGTGTTACCTACACAAACCATCTGTTCCCACTGCTGTGCCCAGTGCCCCAGCAGCCTGCTCCCCCAGCAGCCCAGGCTCCATCCTGCACAGGGGCTGGGAGAGAAGCACCTTCCTGGTCAAGCCTGTCAGGTGCTGGGGACTGTAGGGTGGGTTTCCCCTCCTGTACCAGTCTGGAAGGGTCCATTTTGTGGTTTGAGAAAATCAGCAAAAAGCAGAGCCTGGCTTTGCTGTTGAGAAGCCTGTGATGACCCACCCTTGAGACTTGAGAGGAAGGAAGCATCTGGCCCCAACACAGCTGCATAATGGTTGTCCTGACAGTTGGAGCATTTCCTCCCCAGGCTTGATTTGTGATTTCCTTGTTGCCATTCCCCCCTAGATTGAAAGGGGAGCTGGAGGGCTGTTGAGTGCTGCTGTGTTTGGCCCAAGCCATGCTGAGCAGGCAGGTGGTTGGGGTGGCATTGCCTGGCTGCAGCCACCAGCTCTTGACAGGGTGATCTGGGGTCGTGCCAGAGATGCAACCCTGGGTTGGGGTGTTGCAGGTGCAGAGAGTGAGTGACTCTCAGGCTCCCTCCCCATCTGGCTCCACCACATCCCATGGCATTCCTAACATGATATCCAGCTGCCTTTGGGGCACAGGGGGCTTTCCTGGTGGACCCTTCAGAGCAGCTCTCTGGACACCAGCTGCTTGCCACCTCCCAGAGGGGCTGCTGAGAGGCCACGGGTGTGGCCATGCAGGCTGAGGGCAGGATGGAGATGGGAGGCTGTGCTCTGAGCCTTTGCAGGGAGAGCTGCAGCTGCAGGGTCTGCCCCTGCATTGCTCCCTGGCCAGAACAGGCCCTGGCAGGCGGAGATGTAGCAGCAGATTAAATTTTGATCCGCTTGGGAATTAAAATAGGCTGGCAAGTCTGCTTTGCTCTGTGACACCAAATACTTTAATGTGAGGAGCTAATGTGCCACCTTCTTCCCGGTAAAACCAGGGAGTGCCTTCTCTGCTGGTGGAACAGGGCTGTGGTGGCTGCTGAGTGGGATGAGTCCATCAGCAGGCCCTGAGTCCTGGAATCTGGGGAATTGACTCCAGGCAGACGGGGTCACTGGTGTAACAGAGCAAACTGATACCAGCTCCTGATATTTCTGCAGCAGCACCTGGTTGTACTGTAAGCCCTCACAGTTCAGAAGGACTCCAGGAGAACAAAGCTAGTGATGAGGGAGATTCTTATCAATCCTCACCTGGCTCCAGGCAGGTCCCAACCCTTCTCTTCTCTGTGGTGAGCTTAAGCACACATGACCCAGTAGCTGTGAGGAGCCTGTGTACATCCAATAATCCTCCTGGCCCTGAGCTGTGGCAGGTGGCCAGCTCTCTAATCACACAGGCTTAATGCTTGCCTTGCTTTGCCTTTGCAGGTCTGGCATGATGAACTTGCTGCCAGGTGGTTGCTCTTCTCTTGCTCTCCTTTCTTCCCTGTGCTGCAGCTGGTGCCCTGTTCCTGCTCTTGTCCCCCAGTCTACGCTGCAGGAGCCAAGGGGTGACTCCTGTCACGGTCTGTCCTGGAGCTGACAACACTCTGTGACAATGCCTGCACCCAGCAGGACATCAGCCTGGAGCCCCAGAGGAGCACCTCTCCCAGGAGACAGTTGTATCCTGATGGCAGCCACACCCTCGCTGTGGTGGAAGCCAGCCTGTGAGTCAGTGGTGCAGAAAGGAGACGGCAGAGGCAGCACAGACAGTGCAAGAGGCACATTTATGGTGTAGATGGGTAGTTTTCCATCAGTGAGGCCACTTCCTGATGAACTACCTCTTCTCTGCCACCATCAGGAACTCCAAAGGCTGCACAGATGTGCTGGTTTCCCTACCTCATACACAGGAGATTTCTTTGCAAAGCCTAGAGTTTAATGGCTATTACCTCTCCCGTCTTCCTTAAGCTTTCCCATTTTCCTGCTGTGTTTACCCAGGCAATTATTCCATCTCTAATTCATATTCTCCACATAGGAGCTCACACTGATGGTGCTTTGCAAGGCTGGACAGATGACTGCTTGTATTTTTCATTCTTAAGTCACTGTTCTGTTCCATTTCACTGCATCTCAGGGGCAGCCTGCATCAGAGGCTGCTCCATGCTGTCATTGTTTAAACCACTAAAGAATAAACATGCAGTTCCTTCAAGACCTGTGACAGTTGTACAGGCACAGCAACCTGACTTGCAAAACAAACAGGTAGGGGACATTTTGACAAACTAAATTTAACACCTGTCCTAGCTCAGTTACCAAGACTTTGGGGTAATATGTTAAACTACTTTAACTGCCTGGTCTGTAGATAGGTGTGCAACAGTTGCTATAATCCTGGACGAGATAATGCATGAAAAATCATGACACATTACTGGGCATGGAGCAGCTGCTATTGTTTACATAATACAAACCAAATTTACAGACAGAATTTAACTTGTTCAATGGAATTACCTGCCTTAGATGAGAGGTTCTTGGGGACAGATCAAAAAGGGTTTTCATCTCTTCTGGTTTCTTGCTTAGACCTTAGAACAGGCTAGAGAGAGCCAGACATGCTCTTCTTAAAATAGGAAGGAACACAGGGAAGAGAGTTCTTGGTTCCTTCCTCTCTGAAGTGGCCACCGAGCATTTGTTGTGTTTTATAGGCTACTCCAGTTGTGGGACATGTGACAGGACAGGGAAAGCTCCCCTGAAACTAACGTGAAACACAAAGACTGGTCTGATTCAGAGCAGCTGTATGTTTCATAAGCAACTTGTTTCTGAGATCAGCCACGAGCTCCTGCACAGCAGGAGAGGGAAAGCCAGCGCCAAGACAGAAGTGCAGAGAACCACGGCGAGACTTGTGCACCCTCCTGGTGTCACCTCTGTGTTTGCAAGTGACAGCAGCTTTAGGACACCAACAGCAGATTGCTTCCCCCTCCACTGCAGGTCGTAGACAAAGTGGTTCTGACACAAACTGCAACTGGTGCAGGACTCACTGTTGGAGTGGGCTGACCTTGGCTGGACACCAGGTGCCCACCAAGTCACCTGTGTCACTTTCCTCCTCAGGGGGTGTCCCTACCCATGGCCTACCCAGGACCTGGTCTTTAAGGTCCCCTCCAATCCAACCCATTCTGTGCTTCATCCAGGTTACTCGATGGACAGGGCTCCCAAGCTAACAATAACCTGGAATGTGCACTTTGGAGGAGGAGGAGGAGCCAGTGTCTCCTTGCTTGCTGATGGACACATAGCTGGTATTTTGATTACATCTGTAGGCACATGGTGACATCCACCTTATTTTGTTCCCAAGAACTGAGTAACTGTTGGGTCTCCCTGTCCTCCTGCTGACTTTGGGCCCTGTTATCCCAGCATCAGAGCAGGCAGCCAGGATTCCACCTACCTGGTGGCTGGAATCTTTCCATAGTTCTCGAAGTTCTGATGAGGTCAGACTGGGTGGTTTCCACTTCTTGTCTGAATTCCCTCACTACTTTCTGCATTTTCTTTTCTCAAGGACCAGCTTCTTGAGTGAACCCTTCTTCTCCCTCCTCCCTTAATAACTGGTGATATAGACCCATTTAATTCCATGTCCACTGGGGTTTTTCACAACTGGGGCTATTGGGAGTTGTTCTTGTTTGGGGCCCTATCTCCACTATCACCTAAGATGGAGTTTGTCC
The DNA here is from genome assembly GCA_013398075.1 of Notiomystis cincta. Classification (NCBI taxonomy): domain Eukaryota; kingdom Metazoa; phylum Chordata; class Aves; order Passeriformes; family Notiomystidae; genus Notiomystis; species Notiomystis cincta. Next base: position 67,657 of record VZRX01000301.1, on the reverse strand, counting down.
CCAGTCTCAATCAAGTTATTCTCAGGGGTGTCTTGAGTTCAGCATCCCCCGAGTTCACCACAGCCCCCTGACAGCCCTGAACTGTGGCTTTGCAGGCACATGCCAAGCCCCAGTACAGTGCCAGAAGCTGCTGGTTTTCACTGGGGTAGGCACCTCCTGTCAGTTGGCACGTCAGTTTGCCAGGGTTACTTGCCTGGTCAGGTGTAGTCCCAGGCTATGGGAGGTGATAACCAGCCCAGGCACTTGCCCAAATCCTTCCACACACTCTGCCACCCACGGACCAGCTGCCTTAGGGCCCATTTCAGTATTGACTCACCCAAAAAATTGTCTTCTCTTACACCAGGATGACACCAGATTACAGAGACCCCATGATATGCCAACAGTGTTAATTAGTAGTATTAAACAGCTCACGTAAGGGTGAGCAGGAACAACAAAGCCACCCACACCAGGTGGGAGTGGGAAATGGGATCTTCTCCACAAGGCAGCTCCCCCAGCAGAGCAAGGCCATCAGTGCCAGGGCAAAGCACAGAGCCATGGTTTGTGCTAACATGTTCCCAAAGCCCAACAAAGAGATAAGCAAGGCAGCCAACAAACTCTGAGTACCTGACAGGAGCTGCCTGCTTAGTAACTACCATGGCTAAAGCACTTAGCACAGAACTGCCATTGCCTCAAGCCCCACACTGGGCACCAGACAGGACCATGGTAGGCTGGCTGACCCTGCCTGGACACCAGCTCCCCCCCCCACTGCTCTCTCACTCCCCTCCTCAGTGGGGAGAAAGGAAGATGGGAGTGGAATTTGTGGGCCAAGATAAAGGCAGTTTAATAAAACAAAAGCAAGGCTGCATGCAGGAGCAAAGGAAAACTAAATATTTATTCTCTGCTTTCGACCAGCAGGAGATATCCAGCCACTTCCTGGGAAGCATGCCTTCAGCACACAGAGCAGCTGCTCCAGAAGGCAGATGTTTTAATAAGGAATGCCCCCCATTCCCTTTCTCTTAGCTCTTACTGCTGAACAGATGCCATATGGTCTGGAAAATCCCAAGGTCTTGGCCCCACCCCAGCCTGCTGGTGAGGTGGGAATGTTAGAGACAGCCTTGACTCTGTGGGAACATTGTTCAGCAATAGCCAAAACACTGGTGTGTTATCAACACCTTCCTAGCTACCAATGCAAAACACAGTGCTACAAGGGCTGATAGGGGTAAAATTACCTTCGTCTCAGCCAGACCCAATACAATTGTTTATTTAAAAAAATTAACAGAAACTTTTAACAAAATCACACTTAACAGCGAGAATCTGAAAAGCCAGGCAGCACTGGGGGCATCATAAAGAGAAATGCTCTGCAGGCCCTGACCAACCCAAGGGCTGGATGTGCAGACAAGCACCTCCAAGTGGATGATGAGACCTTGTCCACTTCTCTCATTCAAACAGTGATACTGTTTATTAAGCAGGTGAGGCTGTAGATTAGAAATCTGAATCTCTTGAGCATCCCCACTAGGTGCCCAAGCACCTGGAGGGCTCCAGTGGTGGTAAGCTTTTAAAAAAAGTCCCATTTGAAAGCAACCACGGCTGCAGTTGCAGCTTGGAGGAAGCCACCTGCTTTAAGTGCAACATGAAGAGTATGTCATAGCATAAGGTGGGTCTGCCATGCTGGATTTCTTCTTGCCCAGAATCCTACAGAGATGTCCATTTTTTTCCCTTGTTGCCCTGTATCAGCACAGAACATCCTCTCTAGCTCAGAAAGAAGGGAGAATGAACACATGTACATCCACAGTCTAAGGAGAGTCACCTTTTGCTGGAACTGGGATCTCACTCCATACTCCGATCCCAAATGCAGGGACAGGGCTAGCTCTGGAAGGACAGAGCCCTCTAGGAGCTAGGGCCCATGAGGCAATTAATAGATTGCAGGCTGATGATTTGCCTTCTGCATCTGAACGATCTTGCCAAAGCCACCTCTTCCCACATCGTAGTCTGTCCGGTATTCATCTCGTACCTGGGGCACAGCAACAACACACACATTAACAGCCAGCACTGCCTGTCTCCTACTGGGCTTCAGAATCATCATCCCTTCCTTGGTCAGTTGGTAGGGAACTGAGGTTCAGACTAGAAGCACCTCAACTCGTTTGAAATCTCTTCAACTGATCCACCAAAAAGGTGGTAATGGTGGTGAAAATGACAAATAAGGATACATCTGATATTTGAGATTTTTTCAGGTAAGAAGCAAAGAAGACCCCAAAATATTTTTATTCAGCTTTTCAATCCATCTTTCTCAATTGCCAGGTTTAGCCTCCAGAACATTTTATCCCATCTAAACCTCATCTTTGCCCTTGGGGAAACTGCTGTGTTATGAGATTGGCCTGGCAGCCACATTGTTTCCCTCTCCTCAAATTCTGGCTCATTTCAAGGGTACTAGCTTGGCTTAAGGAACATTGTGCTTACATTGCAGGAAATTTGGAATCCTAGACAGAAATGGCCTTGAGTTCTATTTCCAGCTTCTAACACCAGCTATCAATTACCGAAACAACCTGGGAGCGACTAAACTTCGTTATCAGATCTTTACCGTCTGCACACTGCTCTCCGTGAGACAAAACCACCACATAACTACAGACTCTCCCAGGATCAAATCCAGGGATGAGCTGGCAGTGCCTTTACCTGTCCTCCAGTCTTCCCTCTGCCGTACTGCCGGCCCTCCTTAAACCCTGCGTCCCAGTCCGTGCGGATGATGCGGTCGTCCAGCCGCGTGCCGTTGATAAACCGCATGGCGTGCTCAGCGTCTGCCCTCGTGTAGTACCTGGGGCACTCTGTAAGGACAACTCAGGGTGCTGCTTTCTTGGGTACAGGGCAGGAAAAATAAAGGGAATTATTGTATCTGAGAAGCAGAACTCCCCCCAGTGCCTTCCAGCCTTTTCTGCTCTTCCCGCTCTTCTCTACGGGATCAAAAACTGCACTCGTGTAAATCCCAGCTAATGCTCAGAAAGGATTCTGTATTTAATGTCAGAACCTGCACAGACAAGAAAATGGAGCAAAGACATTAAAGCCTTGCTAAGGGCAAGGAATCAGTAATATGCCTTTTTGTTCTATGCAAACCTTGACTGAAACAACAAAAGGAGCAGGCTTCACAGGAGAGCTTTGCACAGACAGCTCCTGGCACAACCTGTAGGAGCGTGTACCCTCTGCTAGAAATTGCCCCCATGGCTTATCCAGCTACTTCCTTCAGGTGTGCAGCTGAGATGAGAAGGCAAACATGTGCTCTGGACATAGAAGACGTCAGACTGATGACTCTAACAGTTGTCATTTTGGCCCTAAAGTCATGAAAGAAATTAAAGAATTAAAGGGGCTCTCTGCCACCTCCAGAAAGTACAGCTCTGGTGAGACTTGTGACATATGGTACCACTGCACAGTCAGCCTCAGGGTGTGGACAGAAGGTGCAAGGACGGACGGGATGTGCCTGGTAGGCAGCACTTGGCTACCACCTGTCCGGCAGGACAGATACCCCTGCCGTGCAGAGGAATGACAGGTGCCGACCCCATGCGAGCTGACAGAACGAAACCAAAAAGGATACTCTACAAAGCAGAAGCCACAGGGGGTTTTCTTGATCTTGTCCAGACCCATGACAATCCTCTTGACATCTCCGCACTTGGAGAACAGCTCCTGGATCTGCTCCTCGGTGGTGTAGAAGGACAGGTTGCCGACATACAGCGTGGAGGAAATCTTCAGCGATTTCTCCTGCAGTTGCCTGCTACCCTGCGGGCACAGAGGCGCACGCCGCGGGCTCAGCGCGCTCGCCGTCCCGCTCCCACCGCCCCGCGCCCTCCCGNGCGCGGGCGCGCAGGCGCAGTGAGGCTGAGCCGGCCTGAGGGGCCATGGCGGCGGCGCCGGTGGCGGCTGCGGAAGGTGCCGCGGGCTCTCCCTGCCCCACGGGCGCCGCCGCTGGCGGCTGTTGTTGGGCTGTGTGTCACTGCCCGCTGGCCTCCTGTCTTACAGCGCTGGTGAGCGAGCTGCTGAGGGAAGAGGCACCGTCCCGCATTGCCGCCCTCACCGAGGAGCTGTTCCAGGCGGCGGAGAGCATCTCTGAGGAGGACGGGAAGGCGGCGAGGGGAGAGCCCTCAGTCCCCAGCCCGTCTGAGGAAACGGAGGGTGCGTGTGCTTCACACCACACAGCCCTGGCCCAGGTTGGTGCTGCAGCTCCGTAAATACCAGCTGCTGCTGCTTCCCGTCCTTTGCGGTGAAGCCAAACGTGTAGCACTACTGAAATGTGAAGAAAAGAGTTCATTTCTTCGTCGTTTACCGCAATAGTGAAAGTCCAAAATAAAGTGGGAAATGCCATTTTTAAAAGTCAATGCGAAATGATGATGCCAAATGTAAAAATGTGTATGTCATTGATTCTGCTGTCATGAGAGCCCACCTGGGTGCTGTGTCCAGATTGGGGCCACCAACATTAGAAGGATTTGGACCTGCTGGAGAAAGCCATGAAGGCGATTAAAGGGCTGGAGCACCTCTCCTGGGAAAGACAGACTGAGTTCAGCCAGAAGAAAAGGCTCTGGGGAGACCTTACAGCACTTTCAGTGCATAAAGGGGTTCCAGAAGAGCTGGAGAGGGACTTAGGACAAGGGCATGAAGTGACAGGAAAGAGGGAAATGGCTTCACATTGAAAGAAGGTTGATGTTGATGTAGGTTAGATATTAGGAAGATACTGTAAGGCGGGGAGGCCCTGAGAAGCTTTGGCTGCCCCATCCTTGGAAATGTCCAAGGCCAGGTTGGATGGGGCTTGGAGCAGCCTGAAATAGTGAAAGATGTCCCTGCTCATGGGAAGGGATTGGAACTGGGTGGTCTTTAAGGTCACTTCCAACCCAAACCAGTAACTTTCCCCATTATGATAATAATGGGAAAAGTTACTGGTTACTGGGCATGTTAAGGTATTTATTATTTCAAGTTACTAGTATTGTCTAGTTGTAATTTCAAGTAAAAATGCAAGCAGAGAGCACTGATGCATTAAGAGTTTGGTCCTGGATCAGAGGAGAGTTCCTTCTCATCCTGTCTGTGGATTCCTATAATGACAGCAGATACCTGAGGAAGAAGAAAAGCAAACATGTAATTTTAACTGCCTGGTGAACTCATTATATATTATATTAGAGGTACTCAATTTCAGTCCTTGTAAAGGTTTATCAGGTGGTTGTTTATAATGTTTGGTTTGTCCTGTTTATTTCCCCTAGAGGAGTACTTAGAAAATAGTAAACATCTACTTTAAAAGTCCTTTTTCAAAGAGAAATCTGATGAGTAATACATGAACCTGAAATAAGAAGAAAGACTAGCTGAGATATTGTCTGACTTTTCCCTCCAAAATTATATTTTCAAGAGACATTTAATAAGTAGCAATTATCAGCTAAGACACACTGATTTTGGAAGTCCTAAGTTTGCAACAAGGGGCAAGACAGGTTAGCAGGTGTTGTAACAGAAAGTGTGATTAGTACAGTGTGTAAAGAAATACAGGAGCATAAAACTGGTATCCTTCAATTCTTCCTGAATCAGTTGGGATAAATTATTTCTGAAGAAAGGAGAAATCAGTAATCTGCAATCTGGCCAGTTCAATCAGAGGAGCTATGAACTCTCTCCTAGATGGGCAAGAGTGTATTTGTAGGCAAGATCTGTCATGAAAAGTAGAATAAAGCAGTGGAGAATGCAGCCCCTCAGGGTGGGTTGCTAAAGCAGCTTATTGCCTTTATGTAGTGCAGTATCTTTTTAACAAGAGTACATAGTCAGTAGCCTTTGTTCTTTGTTTGCTAATATCAAAAGTTTCCCAGTGTAGGTATTTAAAGTAATTAAGCTACTTAGTGTTCTTTTTGATGTGCAAGAGAGGTGAAGCCTTACTGGAGATACATTCTCAAACATGATAAGAGCTCTTTCTCAATCCCTTCAGATTTCAGGTGAAGAAATGCTACATGGTGCATTCAGCATGCCTGTTTTCAGGGCACTGCCCAACACATCCCTGTGGGATCTTGTGACAGTTTCATGGAAAACTCACACCTTTGGTGTAAAGGGAGTTGCATAAAGATGTGGAGAGGCCATTACTGTGAAACACATGAGAGATGCTTCTTTTTCCAGTAATAAATTTCAATGGGATCCACATCCAGGACAAAATTGAATGGATTTCTCCTCCTCAGATTGAAGAGAGTGCAGTCAGCTTGTGGAACTGGACTGTGACCAAACACACGGGTGCTGTTATCAGTGATGAGCAAAGAGCCAAATGTACGTATGTTCTGTACCTTTCTAAACGTGTTCCAGGTGCTGTAGCGTGGAAACCAAACACTCTCTGCTGACAGGCACATGAGTAGTAGAGAGAAATGGACAGCTGGGCTTGTATAAATGGTTCAAGAAGAAGCATCCTGGTGTAATAATTATCTTGTGACACAGAATCAGTGTAGGCATTCTTATCACTCCTCCTTTCCATGCCAGAGCAGCAGTGAAGATGTGACCAGTCACAGTGAAGCTGTAATTTGCCTTCTGATGCTTTGGTTCTAAACTAAAAATGTATGGAAATAACACAGATGTAAATTTTAGACTGTTGGCCAATTTATATCAAGTGATACTGTTTTTTTAATGTAACTATCTCATCCATGTTTATGTACAGAAACAGTCTGAGTCCTTTTTTTACTGACTTGCTTTAAGCAGGAGCTTTAACTGACCTGCTTTAACCCACAGCTGGCAGGTTCTCTTGGGTCAGGAGCAGGCTGGGGGAAAACAGAAGTGAGCTTTTGGTCTTTTCCCTCAGCATGTTCTTTCTGTGGTTCTGTGGGATTGCAGTGTCAGGCCTACGTTCTTGTCTTGAGGGATTTTAGTCAAAATTATCTATAATATGCATCATATAAATTATACCAGGTAAAGGGAAAAGGCTAAGTTGACACAAAGCAGAGCGTGATGTTCTCAGATCACAGCTGAAGGGCCAGGGAGAGGCTGTTTTAAATATATTAAGTAGCGTCTTTTCCATCCCCAATGTCTAAGGAAGGCCTGAAAATGTTTTCACTTTTTACTTTGAAACTGTAAAGATTATTAAACTTCATTTCCTTATTTTGCTGAAGGCTGTTCTGGGGCTTGCAAGACATGTTACTATAAGCACCTGCAATGTAATTAAGTCTTTGAATACCATGTATTTAACTTAAACTCTCTATTGTTTAATAGGTATTTTAATGAGAATACATTTTTTTTCCTTACTGCCTGAGAAGCAATTTTAAGCATCTTGGCTAAAGTTCATATTCCTTTGACTCCTGAAGCTTTCAGATTTTTCTCTCTTGTGATTTAAAATGCCAAACAGCCTTTCAGATATGGCAGGGCCTGACTTTCTGTTAAAAAAAAAATAAAGAAGGAGAGAAAAGGAAGCTTAGAATGCCTGCACTGTTTCCTTGCAGTACGGTTTGTTGCTTGCAGACTGATTTGCCTTTGTGAAGGCAGCGATCCTCCGGAGGGAACTATCCGAAGACAGATTTTGGTAAGGCTAATTGTGGGTGAGTAATGAAATAACAGTTGATCCCCCAGGCAAGTCTTCAAATCTTATTACATTGGCTTTGGAAAGAGAGTGAAATATCAGTCTGGTTCTGGAAGGATAGCTGGTGTTTTGGCAGGAGTATTGCTGACTCTCTCTTCTCATCACTTAAGGGAAGATAAGATTGATGAGCACATTTTTTCCCTTTTAAGAAAACGAAGTACATGCTGAAGTGAGACCTGTTTTTTACAGGGATACTTTGCTCAGCCATTGGAGTTAGGAATGTCTGGACAGTGTGGTTAGCATCACTTCTTCTCATAGGGTAAAATATTTTATGAGCAGCACATTCATTCATTTCAGTATCTTATAATACTGTCTAGTAGGCCACCATAAATCTTAGGCTGCATCTCAATGTTCAGGACTTCATTCAGAAGTAAGAATTGCTGGTGAGAAATTGCAGAGCTGAAATACACTTGTCTTTGTGTTAGATATGTGTGACAATGAGATGAGATCTGTGTTGCCTTTCTTGAAAGTGACTGTATTTTCACAAAATACTTACCCTTTCCTCCTTCAGATGTCTATGAAAACTGGGAAAGGATGGATAGATATTGGAAGAGCTGCTCTTGCAGATGGATTTCTAGAGAATGCCATGAGTGTAAGTTCTTTTCCAGTTTTAATTTCTTACATACACACCTATTTTTAAGTTCCATGGGTGATGCCTGCACTTTGTTTTCCAGAGTATAGAAAAGCTGTATGCAAAGTTACAGCAGGGGAGCGAGGGTGAAGCAGATACTCAAGTGCACAGAGCTGATGTGGAGAAGAGCCTTTTCAAAGTACTCTCTTACCAAGCTGAATCAGTATGTGTTCTCAGTTTTCCTTGTAAGTCACTGGAGGTGTGGAGGGAAACTCTGACCCAGTTATTAGATACCTGAGTGCTTGGCATTGAGGACTTGCTGAAGGATGGATTTCCTTCACTTAGATGTAAGATAGCAGATCTCATGTTTGCATTCAATGTTGCAATCATTTAATGATTTTTAATTTCCCTCTTTTATCGCAGGCATTTTTGCCGTGGTGTTTATATCTTCTAGTTCAGATTTGTTGCTTTATGATTTGGCTATCATGGCTGTTTATAAAATAGACAGCTGCCTGTGTGAATCATAAATGGGTCAGTTCCAACAGTGTCCTGTGCTTGACTGGAGAACAAGGCAAATAACTGTAATTTAAAGTGTGTAATTTAGAAATTCTAAGTTTTGAGAGGAATTGTTTTGCCTGACTGGAGTGTCTGAGAACTCTATCAATCCTACAGAGTGTTACAGACACAGGAGGGCAAATACAAACAGTGTAGTTTCCTGCATTTGTTGATCACACCACTGACCTCAGTATCTAGAAGGGAGGTGCTGTGTCCAGAATTCTCAGGAGCTACCCTAGACAAAGCAATGGCCAATATTTTTCATTTGATCATAGAGACTAAAGGAGAGGTGGTATAAATTTTGCTGAGCTGTTGTATCATCTTAGCATCTGAGTGCTCTTGTCCCATGTCTCTGGCCTTTGCACACTACCTAAGGACTGCACTGATTTTCTGGATCTCTTTATGTAGAAATATACAGAATTATTACAGCACTGTAAGGACAGATACCTAATCCCAAACCTAGCTTTACTGCATGTGAAAAACCCAAATCCTATTTTAAAGAATGAGGTTTTTAGTGAATTTTAAAGACCAGTTGCACACTAACAGTCTGTTGGCAAGCTCTGCTGCTTTCTCAGGCACTTGCTCAAGGGGATTTTCAGAAAGCGGTGATGTGCGTGCAGCGCTGCAAAGATCTGTTGATGAAATTGCCAAAAGAAGTAAGTGAAATCTTCCCTTCTTTATCATTTCAAACTTTGAGGACTTACTTTCCTCTCTATATGTTAAGGGATGACATCTGGCATGTAAAATTTTGAAAAGTACTCTGAAGATCTCTTCTGTGATTGGTTGCCTCTTTGAGATTTTGTTACTGAAATTTTTGCATGGAAACAGCAGAGTTTTTTTCAAAGTGCATTTTTTTCTTGCTTTTCTTAGATTAGAATTTGAAATAGAATGATAAACTCTTCCTAAACAATGAGAAGACAAATCAGCAAGCAAGGCAAAAAGATTCTAAATTGAATATACCACTTACTCTCTACAGACCCTGCTGCATTTTACATCTTGATCTTGTATGTTGCATCTTGTACCCATGTGAACATTTGTCTGGGGACAGATGGGACAAGACAAGAGCTGAGTTACAAAGTTTTTGATATGCAAGTCTATCACTACCATCAGTATTAATCTTCATGAAACCGTAGAGCTATGAATGGAGGGGTCCCATTGCACTAAATTGTAGTTCTTGTGTCACAGAGAAAACAAAGTACCATATGCAGGTTAATTTTTTGTTTGCAGAAATGAAAGTCTGTTTTGTTTATATCAGAATAAACTTCCCAACATTTATTTTCATTTGCTTATGTGTTTTACCAATATTTAGGAAGCATTTTGTTTCTGTCTCTCTGGTACAGGTAATAAAACTCCAAGGAAAATATGGGAAATATGGTTGGAGTTTATTTGGGTTTTTAACCAATTAAACTCCAACTGATTTTACATTGCTTTTTGTCATCTGCAAGCCTTGTTCAAGTACATCTGAGTGACTTAACTCAGTTGCAGGAGTCTAGCTTTGATTTGAGTCATAAGAACAGAGCTTCTTACTGTTGAAAATGTTCACTGGGATCTTTGCATTCCCGTTTTTCATTTAATTCTGAATTAATTTCATTCTTTCCGCTTGAACTCCTTCATTAAATAATATTAAACTTCTTGTGATGAAAGCTCTTCACAAACCAGGGGCACTGATGCAGACAAGGTAAAGGTTTCTGATCATGAGAGAGTGATACAATTTACTTCTAATTTAAAGGGTGATATTTAAAAAATGAGGGAAAGGGAAAGAGCTAGTGATTGCTGAGCGAATTCAAAACTTTTGGACTGCTGGGTACCTCTCAATCCTAAACTCCTCCAGCTCCCATTGTACCAGACTCCCTGGAGAGTATCAGGAGGAGATTGTTGTGTTGTGTGATACCAGAGATCAGCTGGAGAGGATTGTGGTCATTGATAATCTATGAACCAGTGCTCAGTACAGTAAACTTCCTCTTCTGGAAAGACAGCATTCACAAATAAACCTGTGAAAAGCAAGGTTTCACATCTGAGTGATCTCTTTTGTGTTTGTGCATATAACTAATCTGTGTCTTTGCCTCTGGATTGCAAAAAAAATAAATTTTAAGCAAGGTGGTGTCCTACCTTTCTCATTTTTGTCTGAGAATTTGAAATCTGCAGTTACTTGCAAAAAGCATCATTTATATTTGGGGGAAAAAGATACTGCAGAGGCAAAATGGTTGTAAATATTGGCAGCCTGCTAGCATATAAAATGACTTTTTTGTCTCTTCTTTGGATGACATATGACAGCTGCAAATAATTTCAAAGGAGAGGCAAGTTGTTATGAGCAGATGTTGTCAGGGCTGACTGATAAAGCTTTGAATAGCCAAGCCTTCAAAAGCAGTTTTCTCCTAAAACTTGTAATCCTTTTTTAACCCCAAAGAGAAATGCTAGGAAGCAGCCTACCATGGAACAGGTAGAGTCCTCTTCACTTAATTATATAAAACTTTTTTGTTATTTAAAAAAAAAATGAGATTATAGGATTGCAATTTTTCCTCTCAAAATTTAATTTTTATTGTTTAATTTACACAGTTCTAATATTTTCAGTGTGATTTATTGAAGATCATGTCTTTCAAGAATCCTCCTGTTTTGTTTGTCCTGGACTGGTTAATGATACTTCACTTTCTCACCCAGTTACTGATTCCATTTTAGTCATCTTCAATATCCCCTTGCAAAAGGCCAGAAATGATAACAGTGGATATATCTTGAAAGAAAAATACATTTTAAAGAACATGAGCCTGGAGTGCCATAGATCTAATAATATTTTACAAGAACATTATAGAAGCAGGAGTCTTTTATTGCAGACCTGTTACCTGTCAATCCTCTGTTACAATTTTGGAGTGGAAACCCATGAATGGAAGAGGTTTGAGCAGAGCTCCTTCTGGCTCAGGTAATGTGCAGAAATCAAATAAAACACCCCCCTGCTTTGTGTGTGAAGGAGAGAGAGGAGCAAGGGAAAGTAGAGGCCTTATTAAAAATATAAGAATACAAGATTTTAGGTGAACCAAATTAGCTGAGCAGACACTTTGTCGTGGTTGTACAGTATTGCCTAAAATCTGATTCCCACATGGATTTTAATGCCATTAAAATGAAAGTCATCTTCCAATGGTTCTTGCCAATTCTCTCCCTAGCCCTTTCTCCAAAGAGATTAAGTTTCTGGAGAGTCCTTGACTGATGAAAGGCACAAACATCAAGGTGAAAAAGGAAAGGGTAGAGATGGTTTGGGTAGGATCCAAAAACTATTTGGTATTATTAAGGGTGAGGAAATGTAGGCTATCAAGAACTGTATCCTCATGCCATGGTCACTGTCTCAGTGCAGAAAATTTGTGTTTATGTCTTCTTATAAATATTTAGAAGAAAATGAAGGGCAACAGATCAAATTCAAAATCATTATGATCATATATGTTGTCAAAGAGGATTTTTAGAAATGCTTAGAATTTGTTACAGCTGGTGCTTTGGAGATTTTCTGTTGTATACTTGTGGAAAATTAAATACCGAGTCCTGATGACAAAATCTGAGGAGGAAGTAAACCTTTGCAAAGTGCAAATAATAATCTGGAGAAAGAGTGTGGCTCCACCTAGTGGGTTAAGATTTCCCTGGCCTGAGACTATATTAGATTAGAAAACAAGAGCCCTGTTGTTGTTTTTCTTTCTAACAGTTCTTCCTTCACAGCATTTGTAATCAAATCTGGTTTAATGGAATTATCACCGTGTTTTCTCTTGGGTGATTCTTTGTTCTGCCATCTAACCTTTAGAATTAGAATGGGGAATCACAGGTTCTGTCTCTGCTGTTGATATGCTGTGATCTGGAGACCAGCCATGTGTTTGTGTATTTTGTATATTTTGTGTATTGCCATGTTATATGTCAGGTGAGAATGGAAACACTTCCTTCTTCAAAATCTCTGTGGTTAAAACTGATAAAACCTACTGAAATGTTTGAATAGGAGGTGTTACAGAATGTGCTGCAGCAGGTTGAAGAAAGTGATTGAGTGCAATCTTTAGTGTAAGGGTAGAAAGAACCCAAATTTTTCTGTTTTCTGGTAAAAGTGACTAATGAGATTAGTTTGTGTGATTTATGTGGGTTTTAACTGCTTAGGAAATGGGAAAGGATAGAAATTTTGCATTTATCAAGAGATTGACTGAATTTATCTCTGTCATCCTGTTTAATTCTAACTTTCATTTATCATTGATAGCCAGAGTTATGACATTGGGAAGATGGACATGAAATACTCTGTTGGCAAAGAAATGCAGGTAAGAAGTAGAGAAATTTCTATTTACAAATAGATTTTGTTAAACTGACTCTAGTGTATTATCTGCCTCTTCTGTGCAAACCTGCCTAGTGATGTCTTGGTTTCCTTTTTATGAAGTTTGGCAGAGTTTCTTGTTCAGTTGTTGTGAGCATCAGTCACTGATGAGCACCCTTAAATCACATTTGATTCCACTATTTCACAGAAATCAAAGTGGAGAAAGTAAGGCTGAAGTAGATGCTGAAAGGCCATCTCTTCTTCCATTCATCTTCTCTTTCAGTACATCATCAGTTATAGCTGTGTAATTTCTGACAGATGTTTCTCTGTTTCATCCAGAAGCCAATTTATTATTTTACTTCTGACTGCAGACATGAAGATTTTAATCTCGTTTTCTTTATTTAATGTTTTATATATTTGAAGTCCATCATCATGTAGGTCTTTGTTCTGTTTTTCTTGCTTGTTTGTTTTCCTCTGTGAAGTGTATACCTCCTGTTATTTCAGTTTCTTCTCTCATTCTGTTTTTTCCAGTTATCTGATTTTCCTTGCTGCCCTTCTGTTTTTCTCTGAATTCTAGTTGATTTGTGCCCTATGTGCACTGCATTGCTTCAAGACTGGGTATGTTTCAGAAATGAGAAATCACTTAATATGGCTGATACCAGGCAGGAACATTTTTGACTCAAAGAGCTTTTATTTTTCATGACCTTAGAATTTAGGTCTTTTGTGTTCATCTGTGGATATTCTTTTGTTTCCAGGCTAAAGTGCTGCGATTGTTAGCCACGACCTATTTTGAGTGGGACTGTAATCTGTACCTGGACAAGGCATTGAAAGCCATAAACTTGGCTAATCAGGTAGTAATTTTTTGCTCTCTTTATAGATTGCCATAGATGAAACTCAAGCATTTATTGATATGATAATATGGACTGCATTAATCACTGGTGTGTTATCCTTGATAACAGATTGAAGTGTGTTTGCTTTATGTTTTCATACCCCTAAGGATGTTTTGGTGTTCCCAGCTTTTTTTTCTTTAGTAGAGAAATATTTTTTGTATGTAGAAGTAGAGCTGTCCTCCTGCCTCCTATCTGTTAATTGTAAGGTCCTTTGATGATGGTGTGACTAAAATTTCTCAGATGTGTGAGTTGGTACAACCACAAAGCCACAGCTAAAACATAAGAATAAAATTATTTCCGTTACCTCATTATCTGGGGGATCCCCAAAGCAACACCCAGGAAGAGGCACACAAGCAGACCTGAAAAATAAGGTGTATAAACATACCAGCTACCCTGAAGGAAGTTCAGATATCTCTGAGCAGTCATTACAAGTGAGGTCTCTCGATCCTGCACAAATTCTGTTTCTCATACAAAGACTTGAATTAATTTTGTGCTCTTATCTATTCAGGTTAGTGTGGAGTAAATGAAATCTGAAAAATTCCTCTTTGTCTTTGGTTGATCATTTAAAACATTTCATTTTCTATTGTGTACAAGACAGGTTTTAAGTATAAAATTTTGTTTTAACTGGAAGCTGAAATTCAGTTTCTGCATGGTGCCTGAATTTACAGACAGATCATGATGCATATGTTCATGAGATCAGGATAAAAGACAGAGTATTTTAGTCATGCAAATAATGTGCTACTACAGTATCCAAGCCTTTTGTTCTCTTTCATTGTTTACTTTTGCAAAGCTTTTTGAGGCAGCATGTGTTTTTATCATCATTTTTGATGTATATTTTGATATTGTGTGAGGGTATGGAAAACCAGAAGAAAATGTTTCTTCTAGAACCTGAAATATGCACTGTTTTAGTGAGAGCTTTAGTATACAGTCTTCATTATTTACAATTGCTCCCATTGTTGTTGCTCCCTAAATTTCTTCTTTTTATAAACTACTTTGAATCTGCTCATATTAATTCTAGATTAATCCAGCCAATTCACACATAGAAAAGCAGGAAATGTTTCTATCACTTAGTAATGTTCAGCTTCTATTTAAAAGTATCAAAAATAGACCACAGCAAAATGAGAAATTTTTTTTGCTTTCATTATCCTTGTGGTCTTTTGGCAGTGTAAGAATAAATAACAAAGATGCACATTGCATTTAGGAAGAAATTATCACATAAGTTGCCTACCACTTGCTTCAGTCATTAAAATGGAACTGAAGATTACTGTGGGGAGTATGTGAGTCCCTAATATTTGTCTGTATTATGAATGTGCAGTACTCTCACAGGATCTGTGTTCTACAAAGAGCTGTCCAAGTAATGTATTGTTTTTCATTGTGCAGGAGAATTTGCATCCAGCAGGGTTTTTTTTGAAAGTTAAAATTCTTCTTAAAAGTGGAGCATCAGATGAAGAGATCAACTCAGGTATCTCAGCTCTCTCTAGGTTTCATAGTGAGGTCATATTACTCCTTATCCAAGGAGACTGCCTGTGTCATACATAGAAAAACAATAATTTCTTGTGTTTTTGGCAGAATCTGCATTATCTCAATGTTGTTTTGTTTTTGAAGTGTGACACATAGTACTCAGTGTTCACAGAGGAGGTATCCAGATGCTAATTTAACTAGCCTTGCTGAAAGTAGGGAAGGGGCAAGATTCTGAACGCTGTTAGAATGAAGAGAGTGAAAAAATAGCTACTGTTTATTTGGACATATGCATAAGGTTACTCAGAAGGCTGAAGGTGCTTTGGCTCTTACAGTCAGCAAAGAAGAAAGGCTGGTGAAGCATTGCTGTTCTCTGGGTGGGGTTTTGCAGATTTTGACCAAGAGACATCACATGCTGATCAGTGTGTCATTATAAACCTATATTACAAGTGTTTATTTAGGTCCAATAAACTCTTTTCTCCTTATTCCTCAAATTTATTACTTGAACAGAACTGATTCTGCTATAAAATGAGAGGATAAGAAAGTTTTTGGGGAGACTTTAATATGGAAAAGATAACTAATGTGTCAGAGAAATTTATTTTCATAAATAATGAAATATTAAGGAAGAGAGGCTTTCAACTCTTCATGGTTGGAAAGCATCAGATGTGTAATGAATAATCTGAGAAATGTAGGATGTGATGAGGAATTTCTTGCAGAGAGCTGAGGGATTTGAATGCTGCCAGAGTAGCAGAAATGGTAACTCCACTTCACATTGCTCCTGGGGAATTCCAGCCAGATTTCAAGCAGCCAGTTATTTCAAACTTGCACTTTCAAATAAACAGACAGTAGCTGACTTGTGTTCTGCAGTTTGAATTGTGAAATCATAGAGTTGCCTATCAAAACACACTCAGCTATTATTTAGTAACACTAAGCCTCCAGTCAGTTTTTCAAGCAAGTTTATTAATGAGTGGATGTCTCTGTTCTTGTATGGCTGGCAGAAAAGTGTTGTGTCCATGCACTGCAAATTCTTTGTCTTTTGAGTGAAGATTCCTGCTAAATTTTAGGCATTTCACTAAATGTGCACTTGTATCCACTGCCTTAGAAATGCTTCTTTGAACAACTGTTACAGTCATGTCCCTGTGTATTCCTTCTCTGATCTCATCCAAACTACAAATGTATCTATGTTGTTATTATGCATTCAGCACAGAGTTACAATTTTAAAACTTTATCTGAGTGGTGTAAAACTGATACCTGCTTATCAGCACCAGTCAATCCAACAGCTGATGCTAAGGGCATTATGCTGAAGTAGTTCCCATTGCAATGTGATACCACACACAGCCTGAGCTCCTGAGCACTAACCTCAGTGTTAGGTTGTTCCTGCTGGATAAGGATGAGACATTCTGATAGAAGGCAGCTTGAGGCAAAAGATTGTTCTACTAATGGCTATGCTGTTCCTGTTTAAAGAGACAGAGGACTAGAATTCCAGGGCTCTCAGTCTGTCACCTTTCTGTAGTACTGCATTAACTGTACAGTGAAAGGAAAGTCAAAACACAATATTCTTCTTCTTTTTGTTGTAGATCTATTATAGGGTTGCTGGGCTTTTTTTTCAGTTTTGTTTCTGTCTTTCAAAGAAGCAGTAAGAGGTAAGTGGTAAATTGAGCAATTAAGTGTCTAAGTTGATTATATAATCTCAAGTGCTTTGTGTTCTGTCTAGCTCTTGCAGAATTCACAAATCTTGAGATGTCTTTAGAGTTCTGTTTGAATACTGCCAAACTGCTGCTGGAGCATGGAAGGTATGAAAGCATCACTAAGTGGGGTAAACACAATGTTTGGAGTTTTTAGGTGTTTCTTTATAAGCAAAGAACATCTATTATACAATGATGCTTTACTTCAAATAAAAGTTCATGAGGTAAGGTAAAAGGTTTTGAGAGGGAGCCTGTGTTCTATAGCAAGGAGATACTTGGAGATTATGGCAGCAACAGAACAGGGTGTGAAATAAGTGGAGTGGCAATTTGCAGTACTGTAGCCCTACTTTGGAATAATTAAGATTCTTTCTGTAGTTTTAATATATGTCTGGAATCATCAGACTGCCATCTTTCTTCTAACCAACCATCAGAATGACTTTGGAGCCCTAGAATCATTCTTGGGAAAAACAGTAGAAGGATAACAAGTTGCCGCAAAATAAATTGAGGCCTGAAATTTTACCCTGTTAAGTGCTCCATTATGATTACATATGTATATGCTTGTATCTTGAAGCAAATGTGAGGAATAAACTCTTGTGAATACAGTGGAACAAACTTGTGAAAGAGGAAGCTGCCATTGAATAGCTGAACTGTAACAAATTCATACCTTGATTCATTCTGTCGGGGAGATTGAATGACAAACATGCTGTATGGTGTGAATATGTTAATCTCTAGAATGGAAAATTAACAGCTCTTCTGGTGCAGCCTCTTAAAAATGCATCTCTGTGAATAGGGAATCAGTTGGTTTTGATTTTCTGAAATCTGTTCCTGAACGATTTGAATCTTCACTTGACCTTGGAAAAATTACCCTGCTCCACATCGAGTTCCTGTTGCAGAATAAGAGGGAGCTGCTCGCTAAGCAAAAGATTGAAGAAGTTATTATAGGTCTGTATCCATCTTTTACTGCTGTTTACTGAAAGCTGGATGTAGTTGGCTAAGGTCTTGCATTCTAATTTTCAATTTTTTGCTTATTCTCATTTTTCTTTTTCTGTGTCTGTTTTCCATTATGTTTCTTTTACTTGGCAACTGTCAGCTTCCATATTGAATGACAGTCATGATCAAACTCAGGGTTAAATTCATTTGCTGGAGCAATTCCTACTTCTTAGTGTAGACTGTGTGTGACTGATACATGTGGGATTAAAAACATTAACCAGGAGTTCTGTGTAATGTTAATACTTTGTCCATCCAGCCCAATTTATTTTTGTTTGTCAGTATAAGACAGGTTGCATATCCTTGTTTGAGCAGCTGGATACCAGTTTATTTTTCAGGTCTGTTGCACCTGTAGCACTGTAGTACTTTTTGATTGTCAGATCTGCTGTAAAACAAATCCTATTTCATGTTGATCTAGCTAGGAGCAAGAGCTACATTTACATTGTTCAAGCATGAAAATATTTTTCTCTTACCCACTGGGATTTTTGGATTTTGGTTGGTTGATTGGATTGTTTTTTTTTGGTTTTTTTTCATAAACAAGATATGAAATACTGGCTCCTAGCTGAAACTATTGCTGTGTCCCTGTTTTTTGTTGCAGGCTGTGGGATAGTTCTTAGATGCTTCTCAGTGTACTTCATAAAGTTCTTGTAAAGTGATGATTTGCAGTATCTTTTCAGGTCATTATACTGGGAAACAGCTGTTGCCTGAAGCCTTGAATCAGCTGCACATCATCTTGTGGGACAGAGCTGCCAAACATTATGAGGTTTGGGACCAAACAGTAGTGTTCTTATTTATATCAGTGAAAATGAAAATCTTTTTTCTGACCTCTCTCTGATATGTCTATTTTTGGTTAGAGTGCAAACTGTTACTAGGAGCTTTGTTCCAGCTGGCACTAGTTATATTTTCATCCATCTGGGTGCTGTTTTCAATTACAAAATCAAGTTTCAGGTAGCCTCATCTTAAGGTTTGTGTATGGGAACAGTTAATGCCAGAATTCCTGCTCCAGCTGGTTCCTGTATGGCTATGGGGCCTGAAGGGATTCATCCAAGAGCACTCAAAGAACTGCCTGGTGTCATTGTGAGGCCTCTCAATGATTTTTGAATGGTCTTGGGAATTTGGAGAGGTCCCAGTTGGCTGCAAGCTGGCAAAAGTTATCCCAATTTTCAAGAAGGGCAAGAAGGACAATCCTGGAAACTGCAGGCCTGTCAGTCTCACTTCAGTACCTGGTAAAATTATGGAGATTATTCTGGGAGTTATTGAAAAACACCTGAAGGACAATGCAGTCATTGGTCACAGCCAGCACTGGTCCATGAGGGGGAAGTCCTGCTTGTCAGACTTGATTTCCTTTTAGGACAAGGTCATCCAGCTTGTTGATCAGCTGAAGCCAGTTGATGTCAGCTCTCTGGATTTCAGTAAAGCTTTGCATACTGTCTCTCACCTGTCTAGACAAATGAGAGGGCTGGGCACTCACCAACTGTATGAAATCTAACAAAGGCAGGTGCTGGCTTCTGCACCTGGAACTACCTGGAGGTTACACTAGAATATACCTGAGTATCTAAATCTTTCATTTGTTCTGACCTTTAAAAAAAATGGGAAGAGATAGGCAGTTTAATCAGCCAAATATGACCATGTTTGTTTGGGTTTTATTTTGTTTTTATATTTTCTAGGAGAAAAACTATTCTGAAGCTCTTCACTGGTACAATTATTCTGTCAGCTTCTACACACCTGGGCAGATAGATCAGAACTTGGCTAAGCTGCAGAGGAACATGGCTTCTTGCTATCTTCATCTGAAACAAGTTGACAAGGTATATTTAATACCTATGTAGACATACTCATGTCTTTATATGCATTGCTTTTATTTTTGAGCAATTGACTCTTTCATTTCTGGTCAGCCTTTGGTGCTGTCTTCTGATCTCATCCCTTTTGTTTCAAGGGCAGATGTTGCCCCATCAAACATCTTGAGTTATTCTATAAATATCAACAATGTAACCATTAATGTTTTGTGTATCTTTTTATTTCTCTTCTACTGCAAATTATGTACTAATTTCAAGTGATGTTGTACTGATTTCCTTTAATCTCTTCTGTGAATAGGCTAAGGAGGCAGTTAAACAAGCAGAGAGGTGTGATCCAAACAGCATCTTTACTAAATTCAGTGTCTATAAGATTGCAGTGATGGAGAACGATACTGATAAAGGTAGAACTTGACAGTTAAAGGGTCCACTACAAGGAGCAGAAGGGCCAAATGTATTAAAAAATACTGAGCAGCTTTGGATTGTTCATCTTGAGAAAGACACAGTAGAGGGTAGCTACAAGAAAGGCCTCTAAAGTCATTGAAAATGTCAGGCTGTAGACTTAAGTTATAAAAGTGGGATTTTTTTTTTTTTGCACACCATATGTGAGAGGCAGAGTCCAATGCTATGTTTGATTTTGTTTGGATGGAGCCTCTGGCTAGGTAGGATAATCCTCCCATGGGCAGAAGCTGTAGTAGCACCCCAGGGTGAGAATCATTCTATCCTTTTTTTTGTGCATATGCAGTATGAACCTTAAGGGAACCATTATTGCTGCTCTTAATTTCTCTGGGCAAATGGAGCCTGAAGTTACCAAAAAATTCATGAATTATTGAGATGACTTACAGAATGTTGTATCTCTGTAGCCTCTTTCTTCCTTATAATGAGTTCTGCTGTTTCATATTTTAATGAGGATCTTAGCTCAAGTAATGAAAATTGAGAAATACAGTCTATAGTTACTTAGAATACCAAGTAATGTGCAGAGCTTATTTTCCAATGAGTTCTCTGCCATTTAATTATTCTCTATACAACTTTTATTGACAGCATAATTTGTTCACATAATATAGAGTGGGAAACACAGCACACTGTGAACATAAAAGCAGTGGCACCCTTAGCATAAGCCAAGATGTGGGAGCTTGGAATGATGCCCAGACAATGTATTAGAGAAAGTCTTCTGTCTTTGGTAACAAACAGTTACTTAGCAGAACAAAATTAAGGATGTGAGATGAGTATCATTTGTATGGCATCTTTGTTTCCTTAGATTAGTAGCTTGGAAAGCTTTTTGGCACCTCCCTAGGAAGAAATACATATCTGTGGAGAAGTGCTGGTATGGTCAGGTTTTTCTTGTCTTGGCTTTTCATAAAAAAAATTATAGCCTTTCATAAATCATTAAAAGAGTAGAACTTTCCACCTTTTAATTGCTTCTATAAAAATGTTGTTTTTTCCCTCTGTCTCTTTCAGCTATGGAAGCAGTTATTGAGATGGGGAAGTTAGCAGAAAAGCCATCAGAACATGAAGACAAGCTGAGAATGGATAAAAATACAGGCAGCAACCTCTTGAGTTTAGCTGCCCAAATTGCTTTGGAGGTAGAGCAGATAATGTTGACTTTACTTGGCTTTATTGATATAAGTAGGGCAGCTGTAACCTCTTTAACCTGGCCTAGTTTTAATGTTTCTTTGTATTTAATGGATTTCTTAGTATTTCATGCTTCCACAACAAAGGTCTCGCTCAAATGTGTTGTGTAATGCAAAGTAGAACTTAATTTCATGTGGAAAGAAGTGGTATCTTTTAAAATTTTGACAGGAAAATAAAGAATTCTAAGTTACAAATCTTGGCATCTGGATATTACATGGTGCTTTTCTGTAAAATTCTCAGCAAAAAGTTATGTCTTCTTCTGCCTCTGGGATTTGTTCTTCGATGTGAGAAGGAGAACCTGTGTATAAAATACACAGAAATCCATGATGAGAATCCTTTGTTCCTCCTGTTTGCCTCTTGGTTGGTGGCCTGAGCAATGTCTGAGCTGGCTGATTGCATTTCAGGCTATCAGGGCTTTGTTCCCAGCCCTGTGAGGCATGAAAGCCTCACCAACCTGGACTAGTCCTGCTCTTGCCACGGGCTCTTTGTGCAGGGAATCACATGATCTCTCCTTAGAGCTTTCTCTGCACTCTCAGGCAATTCTGTGCAGAGCCCTTTGTTCATTTTCCTGCTACCAGACTGCACAGGCTTGGAATATGGGGTTGCTTTGGGGTTTGTTTTTGTTTGGGTTTTTGTCGTTGTTTTGGTTTGGGGATTTTTGTGGTAACTGAGGTAGTGCAGTAAATACAAAACATGTTTTAATTCTTTTCAGAATGACCAACAAATTGTGGCTATCAAAGCTTTGGAATATTTGTCTGAACATTTACAAGACTGCCAACAATTATTTGCAGCCTTAAAGTAAGAATTCAATATCCTTACAGGGATAAGCATAAGGAAGAAAAGTGGGATCCTTTCAGGAAAACTAGGGCAAAGTACATAATTGAAAAAAAAAAATCTTGTTTCTTTATTGCTTGTTTTTCTCATATTTAGATGTTTGGTCCGTCTGATGTTATCAAAAGTCATGGCAGAAAATGCAGAGAAAAGGTGGGTCTGTTTGAAAAACCATTTTCTTATGGTGGATACGTTGTTCAAATTGTGTAATGTTTTCTTTGGGCTTTTTTTTTTCTTGCAGAGTAATCAAGAAATTATTATTTATGCTAGTAAAAGTCCACCCAGATGACTTTCTAGCTTGACCTAATGACATCACATAGGAACATATTTTCAACTTGTATAAACTTTTCTTTAAATATTTGCTCTTTGCCTTCCTCTTTTATTAATGCATATTGCTGTCAGGCATTTCTAATGGAGGTTGTGAGCTAAGCAACCTCTGTAACTTAGTGGGGTATCTTTCAGAAGTTCTGAGTGAAAAGAGTGGAAAATATATTCCAACATAAATAATGTGAACACATATTGAAAAAAAAATTCTAAAGCTTAATTTTTTCTCCATTCTAGAGATGAAGATATCAACTCAATACTGACTTACTTGAACTTGGGTATGTTTTTGTTTTATTAGCATTTTCTGGAGTTCTTCCATATGTGAACATTTCATGATTAGATCCATACCAATGAAATACTTAGAATCTTTATTTCAGTCCAGGCTCTCAACTTCTCAGTGAAATCAATGAAAACTAAAGCTGGATGTTCAATTGTATTGTGAAGTTGGATCTCAGTGCTATGGGTTTTTGCTATCAAAAGTTGCAGTACTGCTACAAGTAGAAGAGATTTAAGAGTAGGATTAAATCAATAAAAGATGATAATTAAATTTAAACCCCCTTCTTGTGAAATTAAGTTAAACTCCTCTGCATTAGACTTCAGTGTCAGTAAACTTAGAAGAGGCAGCACGTGTTGGCATTTTCTCTAAAATGCTGTTCAAGGCGCCTTTTGTTGTTTTTTGTAGGGCTTTCTGCTGAAGAATATTAGATTTAAATTGTGAGAATAAATCTTCATCAGGAATTGCATGGGAGTTTTGGAAACCTCTGTTTTGTAGTGTAGGGATTAGACTTGGAGATGCTTTGTACACTGCTCAGAAAATGGTACTTTTGTATTGAAATACGTGTTTTCTGCAGCTCACAAGAAACTTGCTGAGTCTTTCACAGAAGAGAAATTTACAGGGGACATGAGGGTCCTTGAAGCCCACTGGTTTAGAAAAGTTGGTAGGTTGCTCTCTCAAAATCTAAACTGATCTAAAATCTCCTCTGTCTTTGTTGGTCCTTTAAATCAGCAGCCCTGGAGTTTGCCTTGAACTACAGACTGTGAAATCCATACAACAAATATTATCCCAGATAAAGTGGTTTCTAGTGGGAAATGCAGCTCCCATGGGGCTGCCCTAAGCATTATGCACAGAGTTGTCTCTGGATCCTCATTTTGTAGTCTTTGTTACAGTGTTTTGGTAAGGGATTAGTTCATTTGCTGTCTGTAAATAAAAATACAAGCATAGGGTAGCAGGTTGAACCAATTTTTCAGATTCTTGCTTCTGTCAGAGCATACAGGAGAAAAAATGGTTGCAATCAATATCAGAAGGCATCAGCTTTTGCACACATCCTCACAGTAAAGAGTAGCAAGGGAGGGGGAGAAGCAGCAGAGGTCAAATACAGTGACATGAGCATGAATGGAATCATGACCTTTCTAAGGCAGTGTTCTCACAGGATAAACAATTCAGATACTACAAAAACATGTCCTATAGAATAAATTAATGTGAAAGTTGCTGTACAATCTAAACATTTAATTGGGTCAAGATCTCATACATAAATGATTTGATTGCCTTTAGATGCTCATCCATTTATTACACAAAATTGTGTGTTTAATTGCCACGTACTTGACCTTGCTGGGGTAAAATGAAGAATGGTTCAAGATGTTGTGGGTTTTTTTTCCTTTTTCTTTATTTGCCTTGGGAATACTGTTGAACATTTTCACTCATGCTAGCTTTGTTAACTAATGTAAGAAAAGGCTTGTCCCAATTCATGCTTTTGTGGGCAGGGTATGTGCTAGGATGGGTTCTTGCTTGTGATGAAATTAACCAAGGCAAAACTTGAAAGCTTACGTAAGTTATTTTAACAAATCACTAGTAACAGTATTTCTTGCTGTTATTAAATGAGCTGTTGGTGACATACTGATTCAGAAATAGAATTATAGAATGTGGACTGCTTGTTGCTAGAGATTAGATGGGCACACATGTAGCAGTGCAGATTTTTATTCCAGTCTCTGTTTTTATGTCTCTGTTAGCTTGGAACTTAGCTGTACAGTTCAAGGACAGCCCTGAAAAGATGAGGGATTTTTTTGTACTGTCTTTCAAGGTATTTACTCTTGCTAATAGTGTCTCTAATTGAGGAATATTTTCATCTGTCATGTTCTTTTAGGAGTCAAATCCATGGTTTGGGTATCTCCATGGAAACATGCTTGTATGCTCTGAAGATGGAGCATTTTTGTCACAAGGAGATTGACTTGTAACATTAAATGTGTGCATTATTGTCATGCTTTACATTCTGTTTCTTAAGAATGTAATAAACTTAAGACTTCAATGAGAAGTTTCTAAAATAAATGGATTCTGATGTTTGGAAACTGTTTCATTAATACAAACATGTTAAGTACTTGAGTCCTAATCTTTATGCACAAATTCTACCAACACTGTCAGTTTTTTATGTGCTTGTAGAGAGGGGACTCCAACTCTGCTTTGCACTTTATATTTAAATAATCTTTTTGGGTAATTGTACAAGTAAGATTACAATATGAATATAAACTACTCATGACTGACTCCTGCAAGTGTCATAGAGGAGGGTCAGAAATCATCTGTTCACAAGCAAATTGCTTTATATGGGTAAAATTCTCATCACCTTCTCCTATTTTTGGTGTCAGTTGTCCCAGTTTTGTCCCTCTGACAAAGCTGTTCTAATTGCTCAGAAGACATGCCTGTTAATGGCAGCTGCAGTTGATCTGGAAATGGGGAGGCAACAAATATCACCTTCAGAACAGGTAGGGCAAACCCTGGTAATTATTTCTGAATGTACCAGGGAGGCATTTTTTTCCCTTTTGATTTTGAAGTCCTAGTTTGTTCACTCAGAATAGGACACTGAAAATGTAAGCAAGGCAATATTTCATAGTTACTTAGAATTGATGCAGCTTTCCAGACAATTGTCAATGTTGCATTTCCATCAATTAGGACAATGTATTTGAATGGTTTGTACCAATAAAGGGTCATGGCAGTATCTTCTGAGAGGAATCTCAATCTACATGATATATATTGTAAGTAGTCTGCTACTAAATGTGGGTTAGTCAGAAAGACAATTGCTGCTCTTGCTTGTGATAAAACCTACAAATTTTATTTTTGTTTTTATGCATACATCTTTTTATGGGGGAAGGAAGAAGGCATTGTGCTACTGTGGTGAGAAGATTAAGGAAAACACACAGTGGTTGTGAAGGAAGCACAGAAGTCTGGTATAGAGTGATTGTGGAAAATTCTGTGGAGGGCAATGTACAGCAACTTGTGTTGTGGCATTTAGTGGTTTGTCAGTCTCAACAGCACTATTTTATGCTTGGGAGCTAAAACAGTTATATCCCACAGGAACATGGATGGTTCTTTCTGGGCCAGTGAAGTGTTCAGGGTGAAGTGGCTTTGTCTGAGATGTGGAGGTCATTGAAATGGAGAAAAAAAACCCCAAAACCCAGTAACTGCTATAAGTGATTTAATAATTAGGCTGATTCTTAATTTATTTTATAGTTAGTTCTGACATAATCATTCCTTTTGCTTTTAAAACTGTGACAAAATAACTTCTTAAATTTTGTAAAATAGACGGAGCATTTTAATCAGGCCCTTCAGCATCTTCAGACGTGCAAGGAGATATGGAAGGTTCTGAAATTAACAGGTAAGCTACAAAGTGTTTATTTTCAGCACATGGAACTCTTGGTCACAATATTAATGAAAATACAGAGCATGTGGAATTGCTGTCTCAGATGGAGATTGTTGGAGCAGATAGATGACAATATGATAAAAGCTGAGATGTGAAGTCACTGTTAGCCTAGCAGATGCATGGTTCCCTCTTTTCTGGTGGGATATTGGTAGAAAAATTCCATTAGGTATTCCTTGAATGGTAAATTCCACTTGCTCTACTGTTAAGTCTGAGTACCTTGATGGTTTTCCTGCCTGTTGGAAGGAAAATTTATACCTTATAGTACACCCTGTGGCTTGGAGAAAATTCATCATCACATACAGACAATCCTGTCTCTTTCCTAGGAAATTTTGCTAAAGACCCCACAGACACATTGTTGCTGCTTTATGAATTTGAAGCAAGATCCAAACTGAATGATCCAGCACTTCACAATCTTATGGAATCAGTTTGGGAACAGCCACAAATAGAGATCAAGACACTTGAAATCATTGCATGTAAGGACTTTTATAGATCTTCAAGTGATAAAAAAGAAGCTTTAATTTCTCTTTCCTGTTCTTTTGAGGTTACCAGCATTATCATGTATTGTACAACATACAGAAAATGGCTCTAACCATATATGTTTTGTCCTGAAGCAAAGATGCTTAGGATCTCAGCAACATTAGGAAAGCTGTGTTTCGAAATACCAGATGTCATGGATGATAAACCAGAAAGTTGTGATATCTTTCCATTTCTAGACCCTGAGACACTCATATAGCTTGTGAGTCTGGAAAGGGTTTTTCAGATAAACCTTTACATGCTCCAAAGTGGCAAAGGCCAGAGAGTGACCATCACTGATTCATGCCCCAGTACAGAAGTTTTGGGTTGTGGACTTTGGATAGATACTTTAAGTATATTTAAGCCACTAAGATAATGTTAAGTTTGAACTTAAAGTTTTTGTAGTCAGTTTGTAAATAGCACTTCTCTGCACTGTGCCATACTTTCATCACAGTCATGGAAACATCCTTGAGAATCTGGAGCAGGATCCAAGAAAGATGAGGAGCACTTAGAACTACCATGGCAAATCTTTGGAGGGTGTCCTGTAGCAGTGCATAAACACCTTCTGTTCTCCTTGCCCTGAGGGAATATGCTCCAGTGCCTTGGAGGCTCCATTCTGACATCCTGCTCCTGCCTGAGGTTTCCATCTGGATTTTTGTGTTCAAGGAGACAAACAAAATTCTTTAGATAGTGCCCCCCACCTCAGTATTTTTGTATTACTGCACTGGAGGCAAACAACAGTGAATTATGAAACTTTCTGTGCTTCTGCCTCGTTGATGATGTGCTTAGTAAGAAAGAGGGAGAGAAGCACCAGCTTGTGACCAGCCCAGGCATTAAGCAAATCTCTTTTCAGTTGTTTTCCACAAGGGATCTGGCAACATGCTGTAGTTTATTTTAGTGATCTATGAGATTGAAGTCTGACTTCAGGAATTTATCTTTTATTCTTCTCTATTTTCTTTTACTTTTAAGCATTAGCAATGGAATCTCCAGCTCGTTATCCTGTACTGTGCAAGAAAGCTCTGAAGAGTGCACTAAACCTTCACAGAAAGCAGGCTGTCATTGATGCTGTGAAATTTAGGTTAGTGCTATCACACAGCTTTGCCATGAGCCTGTGACTGGAAATGCTGACAGGGAATAAAGCCTGCAGTTTGGAAAGAAGTGGCTTTTAGTTTAATGCAAAGTTCCACTTCTTGCTGGCCAGCCATTGCACCTCTGAAGGATGGCTTCAGGTGCTTTGACTGCAGTTTGTTTTCTTGGCATATTTTCTGGCACAGTCTTGTTTCCAATAAATTAATGTATCGAGGAAGGAAAATGAAAATTGATCCAGAAGAGGTCTCTGGTGGTTTCTTGTGAGGAGGGTGTTCTTTTCAAATGTTAATCTGCAGTAGTGAACTGGGTATTTCAAAGACAATGAGGGGAAATTAAGGGTTGAGAAGAAAGCAAGAGTTGTAAGGTAGTGATCCAATGCCACCCAGTACATATGTGATTTATTTAGCATATTTATGTGTTACTTATCCTTTCCAAGTTCCTTGAAATAAGCACTTGGCAAAGGCAGCTCTTAATACTGCCTTTCTCACTTCACACTGAGAAAGACAGAGCTGTTTTCAGAGCCCTGTATTTGTTACTGAATTTCTGAGGATGCTGCCTACGTAGCTCTGGTTGGTGAAGTTAGAAAAGGTACTTTTTTCTTGCTGTCATGTATAGCACCCTAGGAAATACTGTTGTTTTCCTTCTGTGTTACTGTAGGGACCAGCAATGAAAATAATTAAGTACCAATTGCTCTTGGCTCTGTTTCTTCATAGTTTGTATGAATAAGATCTGATGTAAGAAAATGCATGTTTCTTCTACAAAATCTGAGTGTAGAAAGCACCAAGGTAGACATGTCTGTCTGACAATCATAGAGACATAACTCAGTGTGCTCCTGACACTAAAAACTAACTGTTTGTGGTATTTAATGATTCCTCTTTTGCTCTCTTCCAATCCTCAGCAAGTGCTTACACAGTTTGATTAACATTTCTTTGCCAACTGGACTGACAGAATTGGACACCTGTGTGCTGCAGGAGGTGTGGGACTACTTTGAGGATGCTCTGAGTGTCATCAGCAGCACAGTAAGTTGAACAGGAAACCAAGAGACTGGGAGATAATCCTGAGCACATTTGAAAAAAATTCTCATTAGACTGAGAACCAGTAGTAAAATAAACATTACACAGTGTTATATGTGGAGCTGCTAAGGCTTCTTCAGTAAAAGATGGCCTTAAATTACCTCAAAAGAAATGTCTCTTGGATGTTTAGGACTGCATTACAAATTTCCTTGGATTTTGTAAGGGCTTTTTCTCCCTTTGCTTAGGAGCTAAAAACCCAACTGTTTTCTTACTCTAAAATTAAACTCTAACACACTCCCAACTTGTCAGTTTTCAAGTGAAGATTCTACTTTCTGATGAGCTGCTGCTGCTTGTTTGCTACCTCAGGATGCTTACCCAGAGATGGAGATCCTTTGGTTGATGACAAGAGCCTGGAATACAGGAATATTTCAATATACTGTTGGTAAATACAAGGAAGCTGAGCAGTGGTGTGGATTGGGAATGCGTTTCCTCAATCACTTAGGATCTCTGAAGAAAAACTATGAAGGCCATGTAAGTGTCCACAGGGGTATTGGAGGATATGGGACTGGATGTCTGGCCTGAATTTGGGATGTGAGTCTGGGTGAAGAAACTACTGCTGGTGATTTTAGAATTTCAGGAGAATCTTGGTATCTGAATATTCTGGGGGGAGCCTGGTGTTACAAGATGTTTTCAAAGTGAGGCCAGAAAAGTTTTGATAGACAATAGAAAGAATAATGTGTCATTCTTTTACTGGAAGGATGATGTAAATGAGTGGCTGGAAATAAACTTCTGACTTTTTGTGGCCATGGGAGAACCTTGTACTAAAGTCAGGGTGCTGTAGCAGTTTACTTAAATCAGCTGTTACATGAATACTTTCAAGCTTGGTTTCTAGTATAATCTAATGGCTTATAAATAGGGTTTCAGGTGGTGTGAAGAAAATCACTGAAGCTCATCTTCTCAGGTGTAGCTTAGCCACTTCCTGTGAGGGAGAAATTTCCAGGCTAGCACCTTTGGTGACACTTTGCAATGACAATTTTTCTTTCTCTGTCACAAGTAAGCTTCTTTCTACAGCTTTTGGATGTTGCTCTTGTCTGGACTGCAACCCCTGGCTGGTGTCACCATTCATTCTCTTGTGCACAAGCTGAGCAATCAAGGGGTTGGCTGTAACTCTTACACCATTTTAAATGCAGCAGTTAGGAAAATAAGAGCTGACAATAAGGAGTCTTTTCCACCCTCAGCATCAACTCCCAATGTCTGTAATTTGGTGAATAGGTTTATGTACTGATGGAAGACTCAGGTACAAACTAAGCTTTATGACAGTGTAAATAAAACCACTTTTGTTAGGTTGCACTGATATTTTTTCCTAAACCACTATATTTAAACCTGTGCCAAAACTCCTTATATCAGTCTGAAATTCTAGGTTTAGAAGCTGGTGGCAGTTTCCCGCCTATTCCCTTGGTTCTGTTCCCTGTCACTTTGTGGAATTATAGATTTTTATCCATCCTTGTTGACGACTCTGGTGCTCATATTCTCCAGATGGTTGGCCTTTATAGTGAGGTTCTGGACAAGCTGGACAGAGCAAAAGGATTCATTCCAAATGAAGAATAATGACAGCCACAACTACAAAGAAAGGAAAGCAGTCTCTCTTGGAATTCTGCTGAATGAGAGACTGTTAGCTCTGAGAGGGCACAGGGCCATGGGAACAATGGAAAAGAAACCAGGATCTCCTTCTTGTTGGTAAAGAAGTTATGTACATTTTAGGAAGTGTTTATTCAATAAATGTAATTGTTTTCCTCTAGGGAATAATTTTCATTCTCTGGAGCTATTTAACAGTTAGAAATAAATATTTAACTTTTACATGAGATGCCTCTGCTGTTGTGTAACAGGTTGGTTTAAATATCTGCTTTTAGTAGCAAATGGCAGTGAGCACGATGAAAGTCTTTAAAAAGTATTCCATCTCCTCTGGTTGTCATAGCTGCCTTGCTGCATAAATATTTATCAGATTGTTTAGCTTCCAGTCCATTTCAGTGAGGACAAGAATTCAGAGCTGTTAGCTGGTTTCACAGTCATCTGGAATAGAAAAAGCAGCACTGCTGAGCTCAGGGAAGAAGCTGCAGCTGTCACTGGCAGTGCTGTGGGAGCTGCATTCCTCCCTTCCAGCTCACTGAACCCTGGGCCAGGCAGGTGCTCAGCAAGTCAGCCTGAGCACATCTGGGACTTGGAAATTGAGGGCTGTGGGGTGGAGGCAGTGAGGAATCCTGTCTGTGTGAGTGTGGGGTGTGCAGGGAGCCAAAGGAGGACCCATGGGGCCACTGGAGCTGTCACTGGCTTCAGTCCCAGCAGTGACAGTCCGGGGTGGTGCCACTGTGACCTTGGGAGGGGCATCTGAAGGGTCACACAGGGCAGTTCCTTAACAGGATGGATCTGTTTAGTGTAAATTCTCCATTTACTGAACTTAAACCAGTTCACCAGACCTAGTCTGGGTCTCTGAGACATTGCTGTCAGATCTGTAATGCACAACATGCTGCCTGTTTAACTAAGAAATACCTTTAAATCCATAAAAATCCAGGTCTCAAACGCCACAGAAGATTCTTCCGGAGTCACAGTTTTGGAGATCCATGTTGCATCACAGCAGTGGGGGACTCTAAACAATGCCACAGCTCCAAGGTGTCCATCCTGCCTGCAGTGTCTGCTTGGAGCCTGCTGGGCTGGCTTTAATTACTGCTCAGTTCTGACTTGCACACACATAAACAGGTAAAGGTGTCACGCTGTACCTGATGAGAAAGGGCACGTTTGCCCAGCAAGTGTAAGGAGCTAATTACATACAGCCATGGAAGGCAGCAAGCACTGAATGTGGCTTTGCCTACAGCCAGAATGGTTTGAATTTTTTCCTTGGAGATGCTGAGTTTGATTTCTTTTATGCTACAGACAGCACTGAAGAGCCCAGATCAGATAAGTTACAGACTGCTGATAGTACTCACCTCTTCCTGCACATTTTTACACAGTACATTTTATTCCTGGCTTAGTATTTACCAAAGGGTATAAGTAGGGCAAGAATTCCTCTTGTAGTTGAATCAGACTGTAATTAGCTGCATTTCCAGTGGCCATTCCCACCAGGTAGTTTGTGTGCAGTCAGACCTTTGCAGGTGTTTGCTGGTGTGGGTGCAGGCTGATCCAGGTTATTTTACTTGGCTTTACAGTTCAGTAACCCATCGAGGGTGACTGTGGTTTATAAATCTTTTTAAACCAGCAACAGCTGACCTGTAAAAAAAAAAAGAGTGCTGTTCATTCCTCCCCCAGTCTTATCTTTTCGCTGATCCCTGTTTTCTTTCTGCTCAGAGAGCCTGTGTGCTCATCCCTGGGTGTGCACAGATGGCTCCAGAGGGTGGCATTGCAGCAGTAGTTTCCTATCTACACATCACTGTGAAGCTCCAGGGTGTGCTGGGCACTGGTTCTGTACTGCAGAGTCCCCCCTGCTTCTGAGAACACGAATGGATCCTCCAGGGCTGGAGGTCACACATTTCCCCCTTTCCCCAGCTGGTATTTTGTGCCCTGTCTTTTTTTCCCCTGATCTGGTAGCTTTGGGGAGGAGCAGGAGAGCAGAGGCACAGGGGAATTGCAATGTGACCTGGAGAATGGGTCTGGGAGAGGGCAATTCTAAACCGACCATCTGGGACTGATGGGATTGTGGCTGCAGGGAGCCTGCCCTGGGAAACACGTCCTTGCTGAGGAGAGTCTGGAAATGGGGCAGGGCAGAGGAGATCCCAGCTCAGCTGCTGAGCCCCAGAGCCCCTTCTCCCACCTCTGATCGAGAGGCACCTGCAGCAGGAGCAGGGCCTCTCAGCAGCTTTCCACTGAGGGTGCACCTCCCACCAGACAGTGTGGGAAGAGCTTTGCTCCCACTGTTGTGGCTGCATTGGGCATTTGGGAGAGGCAGGAAAGAAAGAGGGGCTGGCCTGGCCACTAATACTTAAAACTGAAGTGGTCATAGTAATCAGAAATCAAAGTAATGGGAAGAGGGCTGAAGCCCATTGGAGGCTTGGGCAGAAGCTTTTGTCAAGTGGTGCCCTGGAACAAGGGGAGGAAATACCAGAGTCATCCCTGTGCTGAGTCAAGTGTGGCCCCAGCCAGGTATTGCCAGTCCCCTAAGTGCTTGTAACCATTCAGAGGTGCTGACTGACCCTAACAATGTGTAATGTTTGCCCTTAGGGTTAAAAACCCTAAAGGTAAACAAATGACCCTCATTTTGGAGGCAAGGGATATAAGGTCAAGGTGTAGCCAAGGATCCTAGAACAGACACCTCTGACATGATGATAACTTTACCTGCTTCACAGCAGATGCTTCAGTGCCATGAGTCCTGCTGTGACAGCCTGAGGAAAGCAGAGAACAGCAGTTCTTGAAGATTGTGCTGCCAAGCATCATTAGCAACAACAGGCGTATCTAAGGCAGCTCCATCAATGGGGAAAAGATTCCGTGAAAATGATAATTACATTCCTTTAAAGCCCCTCTTCCAGTAGCCTCACAGATCCTGTGCTACTCTGCTTAGCTAAGACAGTTAATTACCCAGAGCTGCAGACAGAAGCACAGACATGTTTCTCTATAGCACAAGCAGCTTATGGTCTAATTTTCTAGAAGTGTCTTAGGGCAGATTAGTTTCATGCCTGTTGCAGGCAGCTGTAGCAGGACATCTTGGGAGAGAAAAGAAGTAGCTCCTACATTTCACAACTAAACAGACCATTATCAGGACTCTGCTATTGTCTGGGCCAGGACTTTGTCCTGGTTGGCAAAGCAACTTGTTCTCAGCCAGGAAAACGGGTTGTTACAGCTTTAACAGAGCCAGTTCCTTCTCCATGCCACCCTCCTTTCTCTTCACGTGCTGGTTTCCCTTCCAGAGGTTGTCCCACCTTACAGGAGTGACGGGGTTTATGTGAGCACATAACCCCGTGTTCCTGTCCCCAGTGGAACCTGAATGTTCCCCTGTCACAGCAGATCGAGGTGACACACGAGCTCGGGACACATCATGGGAGGGGCGCCTGCAGCCCCAGCTCAGTTACCGGCACTACCCAGGGGTTGGGCTGGGCTGGGCAGAGCCGCCCGGCAGCGCCGGGGCAGCCGGCAACAGACAACGTTTCTGTGCTGCTTCATCACTCCAAACCCGTCATTAGGCAAGCAAACTGTCTGATTTTTGAGAGTGGTAACTCTAGCATCAGATCTGCTTAGCAACTGCTTAATTTTCCAGTGTTTTGTGGACAACCACCACCACCAGGCTGTTGATCTGATCCGTTAAAGGAGTTTCTAAATGGTTTTTAATTTGTCCAGGGAGCTTCACAAGCTGAACAGTCAGAAAACTGTATGTCCATGCTCAGGGCAACACCCTTGTTGCCCTGAAGTATCAATTTGCTCCTCTTCTGTGCAGTTTGAGACTAAAAGAGAAATTTAGTATTTAAAACCCAAATCCCTTCACCCTTCTGTCAGCTCAGCTAAATGACAAAGGGGATTCAGGCACAAAAGTACCGTGACCACATTTCAACCCCTTTGTCTGCCAGTGAATGCTCCTTCCTCTGCACTCGAAGGTACTAAAAATGATACTAGCTGTCTTTGCAACTCTCCTCCTCTCTGATATTTGAAGTGCAAAAAGAAGCTCTGTATGAGCTGGACTATGTATTTTCTTTATTGTTTTTATAGCCAATACAAACCCAATTGTGTAGCAGCACATAAACCCTAGTACTTGTAAAGCAACCTCCCCACAATTCAAGCCATGATCCAAAATACATTTATGGTGTCATCAGGCCAGACTTAACCTGGGTTAAAACAACCCAACCAAAAGCACTTATCAGTGGCTGAGTTACAGCTGTAAATAAGCCCACTTCCTTTCTTTTATTTTCTCTTTTAGTTTTAATTTTTTTTAGATTTCCTTTTCCCACTAGGCAAGTTCTCAGGCACCACCTTTTATACTAAAAAAGGCAGGGTTTTTTCCTAAACCACTGTCAACGCTTCAGTTTGCCATAGAGAGGCCATATCAAGAGCTGCTAAGATCAGCACCAAAAAATCCAGATCTGGTACACAATGAAGGACTCTACAAGAAGATCTCAAAGACAAGAGTTCTTTGCAACTCTCTGTTTATTAAAAATATATGTCTCCTTGGAAGAAACACTGTTAACCAACTACTGTTGTCATGATCGATTCGATACTGTCAGCTATGCCATGGAGTACATCATCTTTTTCTCCACGTGACTTGATAGAGGGAGACAGGCTATTAGGAAAAAACAGAAGAAAGAAAGAAAAAAAAAAGACAAAAAAAGATAGGAATGTGTGACTAGCACCTTAAGGACTTCAGTTTCACTTACTCCACTTCTTCAGGGACCGACTTTTATAGCAGCTGGAGCAGGACCAGCGGGGCAGGGGGCTGGGTGCCCGGCAGGAATCCACTGCCAAAGTTCTGTGTGCTCCTTTAGGGTCGGTCCCCCCCACAGCAGAATCCTTCTGCTCTCCACCGTGCTCACGGCTGCGTCTCTCCTGCAGCGCTGCGTCCCGGCCCCAGAAGCTGCTCAGTCCCTGCAGGGCTCCTTGGGATGCAGGATGGGCAAAGAGGCTTCTCCCCAGGCAGCACATGGACAGTCTTAGAGCAGCTCTGGCTCACGCTGACAGCCGTGGCCTGTGCGGCGGGCACTGACTGACACTGAGAGCCACCTTGGGGAGAGGGGACCACAGCTCGTCCCCCAAACAGGGGGAGGAGAAGACTTACCTGCTCGTGCTTGGGCAGTGACCTCCTGTGTTGTGGTGTGTGGCACTGTGTGAGGAACAGCATTCACCAGCTCTTTGTAAGGTGGGAGCATTGGGACCTGAGCTGAGTACCCAGCACACCCTCCTCCAAGGCCACAGGAGTGTCCCCCAGCTCCACACAAGGGTCTGTTCCCACACTGGAGCCCCACTCGAGCACGGAAGCCAAAGTGTCCTCAAAGACAGACAAGTCTCAGCTTAGGGCCAAGTGTCTCGGTGCCGAGAGTCGCCTCTTGAAAAATGCCAGTGCCCAGCGGACGGGGCAGCTCTGCAGCCCCTGCCCCTCAGCCTGCGAGCTGGGGCACCACTCCAGGGCTCTGGGGCGGCCGTGGGAGAGGCAGCAGCAGCCAGCTTCAGCCACAGGATTCTCACAGAGAGGTCAGAGCAGAGCCAGGCAAGGTGGCCGCGCAGTCACCTGCCAAGCCGCGGCTCCCGGCGCGACAGGCGAGCTCCTGCTGCGCTGAAGGAGGGCCCGGGGCCCGCCCTTCCTTCCCCCGGGAGAGCCAGCCCGGCACCTGCACGCGGCAGAGCCGGGAATTCCGCAGGAGCAGGGGAGACAGGAAGGTTCGCAATTCTCTTACTGATCTGCGAAATGTGAGTGTCCATCCAAGGCACAGCTGGGGGCTTTTCCTGCCAGTGGCTAATGCAGAAGGGAATGCCAGTGTGCTGCCACAAGCCAGAATGGGTCATTCCACCTGCACCCACAGGTACAGGGCCAGTCCAACATCCCAAGTTTTTCACAGCAACACAGGACAGTGAGTACATTTGTTCCATGTGGCCAGTAAAGTATTTCTTAACTAAACACCACAGATCTAGATTCTATTTACAATAGAGCCAGCTTAAAAAATAAGTTAAAAAACTGGATTTTATACCCATTCAGTTCATCATTAACAAGAGAAAAATGGAATAATAATAATAATAATAATAA
>VZRX01000301.1:12739-30808 GCA_013398075.1 Notiomystis cincta | reverse complement strand
CTTGATTTTGTTTAGTTAATAATAATAATAATAATAATATAATAATAATAATAATAAAAAAACGACCTTGAATGGGTTCTCATCTGTCTCTAATGGAGCAGTGGGAAGGTCCATGCAGGAATGGTGGGAACAGTCACGTGATGAATGATATGAGTTCATCCCAACAAAAGAAACAGGACTAGAAAACTCAATTTTGCGACGATCTAAAAAAGGGAGCAGGAATAGTTTTCATATCCCTCCCCCTCAGGGCAGAGGGCTTGGATGGGTGGGACTTCAGAGATCTGCTCACAGGGAAGCAGGTGGGACATCTTCAGAGTTTCTCTGGGGACGGGACCCAGATGTAGTGCCCAGACTGATCCTCGATGATCTGTTTGATTTTGCTGTAAATTTCTTCAAGAGAGTCACCTTGTACAATGGCTGGAAGAGAACAAGCAAGACCTTGAGCACCAGGCAGCACTGCCACGAGTTATGGGGGAGCCTTCCCGCTGCCCCAGAGGGCCGGAGGGCACAGCCAGCAGGGACCGAACCAGGCGGTGCCAGAGGAGCTGCCCTGGGCCCAGTGACACAGAGGGTTAAAGCAGCACCTCGGTGGGGATTAGCCAGGGCTGATCCCGGCTGGCAGAGCTCCTGGGTGTGTGCAGGGCCGGCTGGGCTCTCCACACCAGGCTGCTAATCAGCTTTGCAAACTGTGTCAGGCACCACGCTGGGGCTGCGGCCGGGCCTGGCACCGGCACGGCTGCGCCGGAGCGAGGGAAGGCAGGGCTGGGGCAGCTCGGCTGGGGAGCACCAAGCACCTGCCCCGAGGTGCCAGCCTTGCCCCTTCCCTCTGTTTTCCTTCTGGCCAGCTGCTGAGGGCTCCTCATGTCTGCTGCTTCCTCTGCTGCGGGGTGGGAATGCAGGGCTGGGAAAGGCAGTGCTGCGACAGCAGCAACTCCTGCCCAGCCCTGCTGCTTAGCACAGACACAGCACGGGGCACTTCACTGTGCTGCTTACAGCACAGGAAGATGCACATGAAGGGCCAAAGCTTTCTGGTAATCCAGCCTGGCCCTGTAAACCAGCCAGGACCATCCTCCAGCATCTCTGTTCCCTCATTCTAAGCTGCTGGCACAGAACCAGCAACAGTTACCATCTCTCTGCCCATTACCCAGTTCTTTCAACACATTTCAGCCAACAGCATTCCTTTTTCCCAGGTCAACATCCAACTTGCCCTCCAAGTGCTCAGTGGCATGTTGAGGGCCTGCAAAACTGGGGCATGTCTTCCTGGAAGAACAGTCAGCAGCTCTGGAGCTGCTGCCCAGGACAGGAGGTTTGGGGAAAGCTCACCCTGTTTGTTACCCAAATATTTGCCCAGTTGAAATCAGTTTTTGGAAAACATCCTGCTTGGGGCTTTTCCCAGTAACTGTTAGGTGGGTAATACACATTTTGGCAACACTGTCACTCCTCAACTTAAGAAGCAGCAACTACTGCACTGGAGAAAAGATGGAAGACCAGTTTCTCTGCCTCTTCACCTGCCTGTGGTTTTCCAGAATTAATCATGTTACAAACATTAGTTCCTTAACACATAAGGATGCCTGTGTCATGAGCAGCTCATCTCAGTAGGCACAAAGTGCCAGCAACCCCTGACTGGCTCTTCAGCAAAGACTACTTAGGAAGCAAGCCAAAGTTCCAGTCTTTTTCAGTAGATGTTTTGTAATAACTCAGGACTGTCTCCACCATTTAGGTCACTCATCTTTTATCTTTCCTCTTTAGAAACTTCTCTTTTCTCTTTTTGAAAATGCCCCCCTTTTCTCCCATGCAAGGAGTTTACTTCCTGTAGACTTGTAGCACCCTGAAACCCTGTGCTTCCCCTGCCTGGGGATTTTTAGATTTTTTATTACTGTTGAAGTTGGCGATAAGCTTTCACAAACTCAGAAAATCCTGCCCGACAACTTGTCTCCTCCTCTACGACTGATTTACTCCTATCCACTGATCTTGGAGCAGTCCCCTTGCAGAGCCCTCCTGGCAAAATGCCATTTCTTTTTTGCTTTGATGAAGCTGGACGTTTTCCCATGACCCTGCAGCAGGACAGTGCTGGTAGAGAGGTCACAGCTGCAGGATGGAAAAATGAAGGAAATCAGATACAAGCCTGCTCAGGACACTCACCTGTAAAATATTCTCCAAACTCTTGCTCAAGTTTCATGGCTTTGTCAAAGACCTTGTTGGCCTGTTCATACGTCTGTCTCCGGTTCATCTCCCTGCCATGCACAAAAAAGAGAAATTTTTTAGCTCTTTTTCTTAGCAATGAACAGAAGCAAAAATAGCCCAAAGAGCCAGAGTGCCTGGGAATCCTCTGCTCACAGGAATGGAAGCTGTGCAGATCCAGCTCCCAAAAGCAGGGCCCTTCCCCACAGGCTCCAGGCTGCCTTGGCACTTCATCTCAACTGCCACCAGTTCTTCCCACTGCCATCTCCCCCACACCCCTGTACCACACCATTGGAAGTGAATTCAAATTCAGACAATTCCCTAAATTTCTAAGACCACTGCAGAAGTTCCCCTGCTTGCCTAGGCTTTCTCATCTTCATAAAACATAGAAATAAGCAATCTGACCCCCTCCAACTTGGCCCCTTGGTGCCAGCAGAATTTCTTCTGATCTCAGGGTCAGTCTCAAGCTGTTGAAATCTCCTCACAGATAATATTCTCTGCTGCTGCTGCTCAGAAGATTTGCAAGCTCAGCTCTCACATCTTTTCCAACCTGCACTACTCAGGGCCAGGAGCAGCAGGACAAGCAGCTGGAGAGGCACAGAACATAGTGCTGCACTTACATGAGGGCTTCAATGGATTTTGGTTTGATGAAAATGGCAATGGGATAAAGTTGTGCTTGTCGCAACCTCTTGATAGCATTGCCAGACACATCCAGGATGCAGTGTTTCCCCTGGAAAGGAGACAGTCAGGATCAGACCTACCCACACAGTCTACTCTGTGTGGGAAACAGCTTGCTCATACAGATGTGCTTAAAAAGGGAGGAGCCACAGAAGTGAAACTCCAGCCCGGAGACACAAGCCAGCTCCCAGTGGCCTCACATTCCTGCTTGCTCAGGGCAGGACAGCAGCAATGCAGAGGGACTGAACCTTTGTCTGGACATGTGAAACTATTTACAAGCTCTGGGTAACTCCAGGACTTCTCCAGAGGAACACTGCTGCTTTGAGAGCACTCAAGTATCTTTGTCCTCTGAGCTCCTGAGCACAAGGCTGGGTCGGCACTGCTGGGCTTTCAGGTGGAGTTTGGATGACAGAGGTACCACACTGAGGTAGAGAAACACAGCCCAGAAAAGCGGCCACATGGCTTGGCAGGACTCTGGAGGGAGGAGAGGCTCGTGCCATGCTTGCTTTATGTGGCTACAGCCCTTCATTAACAACACAGGGAAAGGAGGGGAACTGCTGAGTGCGTGTGGGGTTGGGCTGGATGCTCCCAGCAATGCCAGCTGACACTCACCCTCTCTGCCACCGCTCGCACTGACTGAATGCTGGTCCCATAGAGATTGTCATTGAACTGCCCAGCCTCTATGAACTTGTTGTCCTGGATGTCTTTCTCCATCTGCTCCCGGGACACGACGAAGTGGTAGTCCTGCCCGTCCACCTCGTTCTCGCGCCGAGGCCTGGTGGTGTCTGGAGGAGAGCGGGCACCAAGGGTGAACCCAGAGTGACGCACGAGAAACCGCGAGGGAGGAGCCCACCTGTGCTCCCGGCCCCTCCCAGGCCACCAGTGAGACCCTGCAAGGTGCAGAGCCACCACTCTCCCCTCCCTCCAGCAAGAGCCCTGAGTGCTGGCTGGGACTTACGGGGCACGCAGGAACCAAACTTGTGTGGGAATTCAGAGATGAGGTCATCGTTAATTCGGTCCTTTGTCGGCCCCAGGATGATCACCGGCCTCGCATAGTGAACTGCAAACAAGAGCCACAACCTGAGGCCCCAGCTGTGCTGCAGGCAGCTGACCCTACTGCCACCTTTGGCATCGACCTGCCCTCTCCCTGCTGGCCGTGGGTGCTCTTGCTCACATGGGCACCCAAAGGTGCCTCCTCCGTGCGAGTTTCTCTCCTCCTGGTCACGGTCAACATGTCCTTCCCATCTGACCCAAACCATCTGCGTGGCCCCGGGGAAGGTTCTGCAGGTCTCCAGGGTCACGGATCAGCAAAGCTGCTCCCTTGCTTGGGGCAGGAGCCAGGCAACCAGGACAGCTGGGTGAGGATGCCATGGAGCTGGGGGAGTGACGGGAGCCTAAGAGTCAGATCCAGCCTCTGGCAAGGACAGACCACCGAGGCTGAGACTATTCAGCCTGCGAAAGGGTCTGCGGGGATTGAGCATCAAGCAGAGTTAAAGGCTGAGGGCTGGGGGAGGGTTGCTCTGCAGCAGGGACCTGGTCTGAGGCAGGAAGGGATAATCTTGTCCTCATCTGAGGACTAAAGCCCAGCTCAGTTTTAGCTCTGGATCTCTCCCTTGGTCTTGCAGACCATGACATAAATCTTTTCTGTTGACTGAAATGGGGCAGTCGAGGCCGTGCACACCTGGCTCCCCTGCTGCACGCAACACACGAGACTCCACTTGCATCCATCCAGTGCTGTGCTGGGGTGGCAGGAGGGGAGGGCACACCAGACACCCTGGCTATGCTGGGGACACAGGTGGCCACACTGGAGCTGGCATGGGGCAGTTCAGCTTAGGACTTACTTTCTTGCCGCGTCACTGGCTCGTATGACAGGATGGTGTCCTCTTGTCCTTCTGCAACAGAGCCAGGGGGATGCAGGTGAGCACTTGCAGCAGCTCTCCAGCCCCTCTGCAGCTGTGAGGAGCTGACTCCTGCCCCTTCAGCCTCTCACAGCTCTGGGGACACTCCAGGCTGTCCCCATCACTCCACCCACGGATGTGAAGCATGACGGGCATGCAGTTATGAGCCCTTGAGCCACTTTAATTATTCATGTCCCAGCTCTGGGTCAAGCCTCCTCTCTCCCTCCCCCACCACTGCATACTCCCAGCCCATTGGGATGTAGTGTCCTCCCTGCAGGTATTTAGAGGACTTTCTGGGGACAAAGGCAGCATCTACTGCAGCTGGATCCCATACTCTTGCACAGGCTTAGGCTCCAGGAGACATCTATGCTACAGGCCTGGCCTCTGGCCACTGCTTCCTCTAGCAGGCACTGAGGATGGGGGATCATCATGGACTGGGAACCCACCACCCTGCCTGGGAGCAGAGCCCTGCAGCCAGGAGAGAGCAGTGAAGCAGGCAGGTTTGTTCCTGCTCCCCAGCCCCTGCTCTCCCTGGCTCCGAGGAGGGAGCTGGCCGCAGCATCTCAGTGTCACCAGCAGGAAGGACCAGCCTCCAACAGAACCACCACTGGGACAAGACAAGATGGAAGTGCCAAAACATGCACACTCATACAGGGGCACACACACATACACGGGCCGGGAGAGCAGGTGGACACACACTTACTGGAACTGCTCTCGCTGTCACTGGTGTTTGATGTCACGCCCTCTGCAAAGCAACCAGAGAGATCCCCTTCAGAAGGAGCATGGGCGGGAGGCACGGGGGCACTCAGCACTACTGACCAAGGGCAGGACAGCACTGGCCTCCCGAAAAACCGACAGCCCAGCACCCACTGGGACGAGTCTGTGCCACATGGGCAAGGGCGGCATCTTTCACCCTTTGCTGGGAACCCGGGGACATGCAGGGGGATGCTTCCAGGAGAAGACAGGGATGCCAGGAGCGCCTGCCTGGCAGAGGTGAAGGCACTGGGCTTCCCAGGCCGAGGGAAGGTAGAGTGCACAGGGAGGAGAATGCTGGCAGGGGAGCAGGTGCAGCATGCACACAGCGGGCAGGGGAGGGCACGGCTGTGCTGGCACA
Source organism: Notiomystis cincta (assembly GCA_013398075.1). Lineage (NCBI taxonomy): Eukaryota > Metazoa > Chordata > Aves > Passeriformes > Notiomystidae > Notiomystis > Notiomystis cincta. The sequence goes on along the minus strand of VZRX01000301.1, from coordinate 24,937 downwards.
GGGATGGGGGAGCCTACCACTGGGGATGGGGCGGGGACGCACAGAGACGAGACAGTGACAGGATGGGACAGAGTTTGGGGCTTTGCTTGCTCAGGCTGATCCTAGTGCTGCGACCACCCCACAGAGGCTTGCTGGCCGCTGCCTGCCCCAGTCAGGCCCTGCACTGGTCAGGGGGTGTGGAGCTTGGCAGGGAACTCACACCCCAGCTCCGAAGACAGTGGGGCTCCTGTCATTACTCTGCAGTTCTGGGTAAGTGGTAACCCAGAGAAAGGTGGGAATATCTCAAAATGTTGTCACCCACCCCATTCAGAGCGGGCCCATCACGGCCACTTCTCACCCACACTGGCAGTGGCTCCCAGTGCTAAAGCAACAACCAAGCCAGACCGGAGCAGGAAGAAGATGAGGAGGTCCAGCTCACCCTGGGTGCAGCAGGCACTTAGGGCACGGCCAGCACCCCCACACAAGCTCCCCCACCCCGTCCCACGTGCAGCAGTGGCACCTCAAGCCCCGCAGGCTCCGCCGGCACACGCGGGGTCCCCGAGAGCGGAGCAGCACCCGGGGCTCCTCCTGCCCCACACCCAGGGAAGCACAGCTGCCCCGGCCAGAGCCCAGCCATTCCCCAGGCACCGCCAGCCACAGGAAGGGAACGATGTGCATCGGAATTCAACTTACTCAGGTTCTTTGCTCCATAATAATCGTCACTTAACCCAGGGAAGTCCTGATTTCACAGACAGCAAGAAGGGGGAGAGGGGGAGAGAAGACAGCGCAGGAAAGGGAAGTCAGAGGGATGGGGGAGACAGAGCCAGACCAGCATTAGTGACAGGAGTGCAGAATGGCCCAGAGCTGCAACTGCAAGTGAACTTAAATGCTTTCAGAGCTGACACTGTCAGCCCACTGCCAACATCTTGCCTTGTGCAGCTGGACCCTTCCTCCCCCAAGCTCACCCTCTCTGCCAAAGAGCCCCCAGGGGCCACCCTGGGTCTGGGGAGGGCAGGGCAGCCACAGCAGCATCGGTTGGCACCAAGCAGTTGCAGCCTTGAGCTTCTGGCACAGGGGCTGAAGTGTTTCTCCTCATGGAGTGTACTGGCAGGGCACAGTGGCTCTGTGCTTCCCCGGCACAGCCTGGCCAGTCTGGGGCCAGGCACGGCACACAGTCCTGTAACACGTGGCAGGACACATTTTTCCCCATCTGTGTGTGTCAGCTGCCCCACAATGCTTGCACGGGCTGTGGAAATGTGAGGCACAGAACCCTCCAATGCAAGCTGGGATGGACAGTGGCAGAGACAGGGAGGGAGCTGGCTGTGTGTCTGTGACACAGGCAGGTGAAGAGAGTGGCCTGCCCCATCCCCATGCTGTGTCACCTCACTGCAGGGCCAGCCAAAAGCAAGCCCCCAGCTTCAGCATGAATCTGACTGGAGCCCAACCATGCCCAGGCATTACTAGAGACAGGCAGACAACCTTCAGCGTGGGCCAGAAGCTTGTGCTGTCTGCTAAAATCACTGGAAGCTGGCACCAGCCTGGCATGGGCAGCAGAAGGATGCAAGCAGCCCTTGGAGCAGCCCAGCAGCAACCTCCTGCCTCTGCAGACACCCAGGACAGCCCCAGAGGGGAGGGGATGTGTTTGCTGTGCTGGCACTGGGGCACAGACACAGCTCTGCCTTGTCCACTGCCCCTTCCCAGAGGTGTGAGCACTGCCAGCCTGGATGCTTGCCAAGGGAGTGGATGCAGATCACCCCTCGGAGGAGGGGTTGGGTTTGATGAGCAGCTCCAATGCTGCCCACATCAGGATTTGGGACAACAAGATAAATGCCCTGCCTTTGCTGGGATTCCCAGGGTGGTAAGAGCTGTGGACCCTCAACATCTGCAGCCAACTACCAAAGATGTGCCTCAGTCATGGGTGGGCAGCAGGGTCATGGCTGCTCCACGTCCATAGGGCTTAATCCACTGGAAGGGATCTCCAGTGGGAATATGGAACTGTAAGCTACTTCTAGGGAAGAGGGAGCTGGGACCTCCCCAGGCCCTGAGAGGGACAGGAGAAGCTCTGCAGGAGGCAGCCAGCCCCTCGCTCGGAGGGAAGCAGGCAGAGGGAGGGAGCAGAGCCTGTAGCAAAGTGGGGAGAGCGGGGGGAGGCAGAGCAGGGAGTTGGGTGGGTGTAAAGTTGGATGAAAAGATGAAGACATTGAACATGAGAGAAAGGAAGAGAGTGCCAGCCTGCAGCTGTTGCTTTCGTTTCAAGTTCCAGTTTCTCCCTAGCTGCTGGCACGACTGTGGAGCACAGACCTGAATACAGGCAGGTGCCAGGACCCCTGGCTATGGAAAAGTGCCGAAGCTCCTCCCTCAGGGCAGGGGACCTGAGGGTTGCAGGCTTGCCCTCTCTGGCCAGCTGCTACTTACGTTCCTGTCCGCTGCTCTCCTGGGCCAGGTTCTCTTTGCTCTTGTAAAATGGAAACTTTCGAGAGAGGCGGAAACTCTTTTTACGTTTCGTTTTGATCGACTGAAGAACATGGAGATGGAAGGGAGGACAGAAAAAACAATGGTGTTTTAACGCATGTGGGGAAAATTAAAATGAAGGGACAATGAGGAGCTGTGTCAGGGCTGTCACCCTCAAATGAAATCATGGAGATTACATGAGAACTGTAATGCAGGAAAAAAATTAAGCATGGAGAAAAACATATGGTAGGGACGCTGGGAAGCTGATGGGGCAGTCAGTAGCTCTGCAGGGGTAGCCAGGCTGTTCTTCGTTGCTTGTTGGTGTGTTAGGCGCTGCTTGTGAGGTGTGAGGGCAGCTACCTTCACCAGCTGCCTGCAGGCAGCTCCTAGCCATGGGCTCTGCCACCCCATCACTCCAAACAGGGGTCCTTCCCCTGTGCTTTCACACCATCCTGGGCTCCTCAACTCAATCACTGCATATTCATGGAGGGTTTGTGCCAAGCAGATGTGGGCCTGGTGCAGGTCCAGTCACAGAGCTCTTTGCCTTGGGATTGTTTGAGCTGCTCCATGAAGAGCTTTTGCTGCTGGGACTCATCCTGCCCTCATTAGTTACCAGCTCCAGGTGCCCCACTGAGCCCCAAATCAGCACTTACCCTGTTGGACTCAATCATGCCAGTCCTGGCGTGGAACTTCACTGTTTTCAACCGTGCTCTCTCCTTCTTTTCCACCCTGATTGGAAGAAGAGAAAGAGTCACTAGTCCCATGCATGTGCTCTCCACGCTGCCCACGTGGCTTCTCAGGCAGCTCCAGGCACCCTCGGGTGGTGGCCCCACTGGCAAATGGAACCTCCTTCCCAGGGAGGGACAGATGTGCAGCTGCCTGCCCGGGGTCTGGCCCGGGCCAGTGTCTGCAGGAGCAGGAGAGGAGCCAAGCCAGCTTTCCAAACAGGGACAGAGGACAGGCTCGAAGCTGGCTTTGCAGACCTGAAGGCAGCAGCAGCCAACTCCTCTGCTCCCTCTGACTTCCCACCTCACAGTGGGACCTGGCTGCAGAGCTGGGCAGATTGACAGAGGACACAAGGAGCAGCCCACAGTCACTGCTGTGACTCTGCTCTCACATGGAGACCCAGACTGGCTAACACCAACTCTGCATCCCCACAGGGACCACTAAGGGGGCTGACAGCTCCCCTCCTCACCTGGAGTCTCATCCAGCTTTAGAGACCACCTCCCCAGGGAGACCTGCACACAGCCCCAGCTGCAACCAAGACACCTTGCACGCTGCACAGGGCAGGTGGACTGGGACCACGAGGAGATCCCAGCCTGAGCAGAGCCCTGAGGGCTGCAGGGCTTGTGGAGTTTGGGGTAATCCTGTTGTGACAGCTCCTGTGACCAACACTCACCTCTTCTTGCTGGGGATGACCCCGATCTGCTCGCTCTCGCCGTGGGGTGTGACGAGCCTGGCTTGCCACCACTCATCATCGGAGGCATTGATGACGTGCAGGATGTCCCCGTAGGAGAAGCTGAGCCCCTGGCTGGGCAAGCAGCTGTCCCGGGTCCGGTCATAATCAAACAGGGCTCTGTGGAGGCGCAGAAAGGAGCGATGCCTTCTCTGAGCACGGCCAGGCAGCGAGGGCAGCAGCACTGCCAACCTTCCGGGGTACTGTCACCTTCACACCTTACAGGATTTAGCCCCAAACCCTGCCCAGGTGAGCAGTGCTGCCAGCCACCAGCACACCCCTCGGCTGGCAGGCTCAGCACAAGCCCTGAAGGGTGCAACACAGGAACAACAGTGCTGGGCTGAGAGAACTCACTGCTGACCTCAGCTGCAGGATGCACACGTGCCACAGATGCACTGAAAGGGTCTGTGGTTAGTGAGCAGGCCAGGTCCACAGCAGCAGTCCTTGGGAAGGCTGCTCCCCACCATCCCTCTGTGGCTGAGGGGCCAAGGAATGGGATGGGGAACATCAGACCCCACTGCTGCTGGGTGGTTGCACAGACAGAGGCCACCAGACCACCAAAGCTTTAAGCACACCCTTTATTTATGTTCAGAGCCTGTGAATTAGGAATGCATCTCTGAGCATATATACCTGCTTCCACAACTGATCCTTTTCATACTCCTAAACACCTCCTCTGAGAACAGTTTATTCAGTTTAAAATTATCTTCAAAATTAAACTAACCAGCTATAGAAAAGATTTTGGTTTTTTACTAGAGGAGTGCTCATACTTTTCCTGCACACATGTATCACACAGTACTGCAGCCTGTACCCGTAAGCTGCTCTCAGTGACTTGACCTGTAACTTGTTCTACTAATGTAAGATCACAAACTGTGTCTGCTTTGATGCATCAACTTGCAAAAAGACAAAGAAAGGAAAGAGTCACTAGAAGTACTGGCAGCACAACCTCTGTATTTGCTCCTGGGACACTGGCCCCACTGGCCCCAAGCCCAGCATGAGCCCAGGCATTGCAAATGCTGCCTTGCTGCTGGTTTAATCTTGCCCCTAATAAACCTTCTTCAAGCAGGAGAGACATTCTCTGTTCTGCTCATTACCCCCTTTCACTGTGGGGACTCCAAAGGGGGTCTAAAAGCACACTGTAAGAGGAAGGGCTGAGGGAGCATGTGGCATGTCCCTGGGGAGCAGCAGAGCTTGGAGGGCATTTCTGCCAGGGGAGTGCTAGGCTGTGAAATTTTTCAGGGTGCTTGGGACTGGGTCTTGAATGGGAAGAAGAAGGGCTGCCCCACGGGGAGGGCTCCTTGGACAAGACCCAATCTGCCCTATGCATCCAGATACATTCAGTCACCAGATCTGTTCTCCTTCTCCAGCTTGCTCAGGGCTGGGGCAGCTCTCATGCTTGTTCCCTCTGCAGGGCAGTGTGGCTGCAGCTGGCAGCGGAGCACCAACGGGTGCTTTGGCCGGAAGGTAATCAAGCCTTGCAGGCAGCTCCTGGCCAAAAGACAAGGCTGACAGGCCGTTGTGAGGCCAGTGCTGCTGGCCAAGGCCCTGGGGAACTGGTCAGGCCGGTTCCCAAAGCCAGGCAGGCTGTGAGGAGCCCTGCCCACTCCATGCACCCTGCCCTGCAGAGCAGCGCTGGGCCCGCGCTCCCTCCCGCAGCAGCCACCGGCATCCCAGGACAGGCACAGCAAGATCTCTGCACAGGCAGGACACCTGTAAAGCCAGCACATGAGGCATTGGCTACCCCAAGGCACGATGCTCTGGGAGATCAGCCCCTGGCTGTGCTGGCACGTGGGACCCACCTGGCTGGGTGCTCCTCCGGGTGCACAGAGGCCAGACGGCAGCTCCGCTCTGCCCCCAGGCCAGCTCCCAGCACTAACAGCCAGGAGAGCAGATGGTTTGGCTGGAGGGCAGGGAAGCAGCGCCAAGGACTCCCATGGCTTCCTCCTGGTGCCCAGGCACAAGGCCTGCCTGACCTCCATCCCCACCCAGCACGGCCCCAGCGCTGGCAGACTTTGCCCTGCGGCAGTGCAGGGAGGTGACAGGCAGGACGTGAACCTGCCTTGACCCTGCCTGCACCCACAAACCGGCTCCAGCACCCCCAAATCGGCTCCAGCAGGCATTTGGATGCTCAACTCCAGCCCTTTGACAGCACACGGGATGCAATGCAGCCACACTGGGCTGACTCAAGCAGCTGGGTAGCAAGTCCTGTAATTGATGTCCCGTCCACAGCGCAGCAGCTCAGCTGGTTTCGGGTAAACTGTGCTTGAAACTACCCCGCCCAGAAGGGCTGGGGCAGCCTGGGCACCCGGCAGTTCTTTCAAGCACGTTTGCAGGGCGTGTGTCAAGCAGAGTGCTGTGAAGGGCCACACTGGGGGAAAGCTCTACCCTCTCAGCAAGGCACAGCCCAGCTCCACCTCGGTATGTGTGAGGGGACAGAGTGCTGCGGAGGCCTCCAAAGCCCCACGGGGGGATGCACCAGGAATTACGAAATGCGTGGAGGCAACAGGGAGCTCTCTGGCTCACAGGAATACTTTGATACATGAGCACCTTTCCAGACAGAGAACAGGCTCAACTCAAGCTGGACACAGCCTAAACCCTCCTCCACGCATGAGGGCATCCACAGGACAGCAGGGGAGTGAGGGCAGGACTAACAAGATGACGTTTATTCAACACTGCACCCGTCTTGTCGCACACCCCCAGGAAGCCCAGAGATACTAAATCACACAAGATGCCTGCAGAGACTTGTGGGGCGGTGTGAACTTCAGGAACCCAGAGCTGCAGCTCTCCCCTCCTGCCATGCCAGGCTTGCAATATATCCACCATGCCTGAAGTCCCTCTGCACGGAGCAGCCATGCAGTGGGAGATGCAGGCTGAGGCTCATGCAGCCTCGGCCCTCACCATCCGTCTCACATCCTTGCTCCTGCCAGCCTCACCTGCAACAGGCTTTGCAGCGTAAGGATTTACAGGATTAATTTAATTACAAAGTTAAAATTACTCATTAGCTCTCATCCCACTGGCACTGTGGCAGGCAGGAGGTGGCAGGAGGCAGGCAGGGGCTGTCCTGTCCGCACAGGACTTGCAGTAGTTTGAGCTGCATGGCTGTTTAACCCCTGCCTGCCTGTCCTGCACCTGGCTCCAGACCAAAAGTGCATTGAGGGCTCAGAGTAATAATCCTCCTAAGAGCTCATCTCCCATCCAGCCAGATCCTGCCACAGGAATGGCAGGAGGAGACAAGGAGAAGCCTGTTAGCTGGCTCGAGGAGAGTGCCCTGAAAGCTGCCACGAGCTGCCTGGGGCAGAAGTAGGGTTGGATGCCTACCATTTCCCTGTTTTCCAGTGGTCCTCAGTGAGTTGGCTTGGCCAGCAGCCACCCAGGTCTGTAGAGACCACTGCTTTCCAAACTGGAGCAGTCCTTGGGAGAGGCATTTGAGCGCAGAGCCCCCAGCCTTGGCAAAGCAGTGCAAAAGTCCTGCTCTCCCTGCTGCACCCTCTGGCCTTTGTGATGCATCCCCAGCACTCACTCCCCTGGCCCCAGAGACACCGTCCTCGGAGGCACTGCACAGCCCAGGGTGAACCGTAACCATCCCCCCTGCAGCCCGCAGTGAGGCCATGCCCATCCCACCCGCCTGCCGGGAGCGGGCGGAGCCTTACCGGACATAGAGCGATCTCTTCTCGCTTGTCCGGAGCGAGCCGGAGCCGGAGCTCATGCTGCTGTTCATCATCTGCTCCCGCAGGTCGTGGATCTTGGATTCGAAGCGGCTGTACTCTGTGGGGACAGCGCTGGTCAGTGCAGGCATGGCTGCCCCCGGGCTGATCCCAGCAGGGCACGGCTGGTGAGTGCCCAGCCAGGCCTGTCCATGAGGCATCTTGCCCACGAGCCCGTCTATCCCTGCATACGAGGGAGGACGAAGCTAAAGAGGTTACAGAACTCTGCAGGAGTCCAGGCAGGGCATCTGGAGCAGGCAGGGTTCCAGATGCTCCCAACCCCACCACGACTTCCCACACAGCAGCTCAGGCAAGGGCTGCTGTGACCTCCACTGCTGCTGAGCTGCAGCTCCATGAGGGAATGGCTCGGCAAGCAGCTGCCCCACAGAGCAGTTCAAAACACGCAGAGAGCGAGAGCCCCTCCAGGAGACCATTGCCCACCAGCCAGAACAGCAAGACACGACCGCAGCCACTGGGGGAGTCCCCAGCCACTGCTTTGCTGGCAGCAAAGACCTTCTCCTCCTCAGCAGGAATGGGGAAAGGGAGGCAAAGCACAAACTCCCTGCCCTTGGATGAGGAGCAGGGAGAAGGAATTCACCTTTTGCTTCTACATCCCAGCGGCAGAGACGTGTGGGAAGAGCTGGGGAACCCTCCAGAAGACACCAGCACCTTCCTGCCAGGCGGCTGGGCAGGAGCAGCCACCACCCCGGCACCCGCCGCTGCGCCAGCCCGACCTTCAGCCGGGTGTAAAGGTCGGGCTGACACGCAGAGGGTGGAGGCACCAGGCCTCCCTACCCAGGGCCGAATGAGGAAAGTGCAGCTGCGGCTCCAGGAAAGCTGCTGGCACTGCCACAGCCCAAACTGCCAGATCTCACCTCACACCCTTGATTTTGTCCCTTGGGCACGTCCTGCAGTTACAGGTGAGAGAGGACCAGCCTCACCTGTGCTGTAAGACTTGCCTAGAAAGTCTAGTCCACAACCCAGTGGTTTAGACGTGGCTTGGGTTTTAATTCTGGGGAGGGGAGCACAGCAGCTCAGCTGTGGAGGCAAGTGCTTGCTGCAGAGCAGAGCCACAGATGTGCTGGGCCTGTGGAGCCACATCACATGGAGGAAGCAGCAACACTGCTCAGAAATGCTCTGCAGGCTTTGTTTGGGAGCCAGCCCCTCTCCCATGGACTGTCAGTGCAGACAAATGCAGGGTTGGGTTATGGGATGATGCAGCTGCAGCTCGGCATTTCCTGACTCTCCAGCCCTTCACTCTGCAGCCCCACAGCCTGGGTATCCTCCTGCTACACCCAGTTACACACCAAAGTTACAGTTTTACTTAAGGACTGGAAATAATAAGGGCAATACACACAAAAACTGCCAAGTGGCACACAGAAACTCCATGCAAAAGCCCCTTCTCCTGCCACGCAACATCCAGAGCTGGTGCAACACTGGGCAGGGTCAGTTGCTTAATGCAGAGATCATGAGAACCCCGGGCTGCCCCATGCCAAGGGGCACCCACTGCCTCACCTGCCTTCCTGTTGGCAGAGGGAAACACAGATGCAGCAAGGCATGGACAGTGCTTGTTTTACAGGAAAACTGAATTCTGCCACCAAAGCAGCAGAGGGAAGTGAGCTTCATCCCACTCCACATCTCTTGCCCCACACAGCTCATTCTGCCCTGGAATACCCATAAGCTCTTGTATCCCAGAGAAGCATCTGTCAGAAGCAGGTACAGCTTTGGTACAGAAGGGCTGTTTCCCCCAGAAAGCACCACTACAACCCTTGTCACCAGCCAGGTGATCGCAAACCCTGCTGGGGGCACAGATCCCGTGCACACCTCACACTGAGGGGACCACTGCTCCTGCTACAGACTCACATTGCTCCCACACCTTCTTTTCCACAAGAAGTGTACAGGATGCAGTGCCTGGGATTGGACAGGAAATATAGGGCAAAAGCACATTTTTCCACCCATTGACAAGACAAGAAGCACAAACCAGGCTGGCTGCAGCAAGTTGAAGGACACAGGGGCTGCTCTGGCTTTAACTCCCAGAGAGCAAACACAGTCCAGCCCTAGGAAGGGTCTTCCAAGGAGCCACCAACCCCCACTTGCTCCAGCTGTGGGAGGGCACAGAGTGGAGGAGCAGCGAGCCCCAAAGCAAACCTGCTGCCTCCCTCCCAGAGCAGAGGAGACAAGGTTACCCCAGGATTGAGCACGGGGTACTCCCTTGTGCCATGGCCACCCTCTTAACTGCACATTAGAACAGTCTCTGAGACAATTACCAGCAGACCACCCCCGGCAAGGAGTGCTCCAGCCTTTGCTCCCTAACTTATGCTGCCCTGACTCCGCACCTCGACTCTTGTAAGGAGATCTCCTGTGCAACTGAAACCCTCCCAGGAAGCTTGCCCAGGGTGCAGCAGGGAGGTGAGCCAGGGCTGATCCCCACAGTGTTCAACACATTCAGGACATGTTTATCAAGACTGAAAAGTATGTAACAGGTGAGCCAGCACCTCTTGCCGTGAGTGCTGTTGTGGCGCTGCGCTGTGTGCCAGGATGTTTGCTCCCCTCACTCAGCAGCTCGATAAAAACACCACCATACCCTCCCACTGCTTCTCACTTTCCAGGGTGTGGGCGTTCCTAGAGCTGGGCCTGATTCTGTCCCCTGGGGTGAGCTCCATGCTGGCAGCAGAATCCCTGAATGTGCACACTATCAACAGGCAGGGATCACCTGCCTGCCCCAAGAACCAGCACACGCGTGTGACACACCTGCAAACACACCCAGCAGAGCCAACAAGGCAGTGGGTCTGCATCTGGGCACTAGGAGACAGCACAGAGGAGAAGGTGCTGGCAGAGAGGGCAGCTGCACTGGAAAGCAGCTCCTGAGTACACATAAAGCCCTGTATCCAAACACTTCTGCTCAGGCCCAGGCCGAGCCATCAGCAGAGCCCAGAAATGCTCAGTCACAAGTTTCAGCCTGGCCACTTGCAAAAACTACCCATGGCTTCAGCCTGGCATTTTAGCACCCTGACCCCAGACACCCTCCCTTTGCACAGACACCTTCCTGCACAGTCCTAAGAAAGCAGAAGGAAGCACAGCCACAGGGAAAGCTCAGAAGCTTTTGGAACTCATTGCACAGCCCATGGAACTTCCCTTTGAACAGACTGGCTCAGAGAAATGCCATAATGTGAGTTTTTGTATTTTCAGGGGAGGACTGTCAAAGCTTTGTTCCTCATGGGATGTGAGGAAGGGGATTTGCCAAATCCAAGTGTTGGTGATAGCAGCAGGCAAAGGTCAGGGGGAGAAGTGCTCAGAGGGAATGGACTTCACAAAAACTCCAAGGAACCATCACTCCCCCCTCCTCGAACTCATGCAGCAGTAGTCAAAAGTGCTGGTGCTCAAAAGAAAGGAAGGACAGCAGCTCCTCTTTCTAGCCTTTCTTGGTTTGGTCTTTGCTTCTTTTCCCTCCTAGTGCCTGGGAGGACACCACAGGGAGGGGCCCTCATCCCCTGAGACCTGTACAAGCAGCCTCTCTGCCCCCCTGGAGCGCCAGTGAGGTCAGACACAGAGCACACTTCACTCATCCAGCACCCCAAGGCAAGCCCTGCCCACGCTCAGGTATGAGAGACAGGTGCCATCCTCCACCTCTGCTAGCGGGGAAGAACTTCTTAAATCCCCTTTCCACCAGCATCTCCTCCTTTAGCCATCCTACAGTCCAGCTCTCCTGCTCTTTCCACAGCCATGACAAACATAGAAAAGGCAAACATTTGAGAGCACATGGCCCACTGAGGGGGCCCAGCCTCACTCACACCTGAGGTTTACACCAGGAAGATCTTTCTCCATGACTCCCAGCCCTTCAAGCCCCAGGAGCACTGAGGGCAACTTCCAAGATACAACAGTCTGTACTCCACAACCACAACGCTGCCTCCTGGGATGGCTGCAGCCCCTGTGCCGGGTGCTGCTGCCCACACGTGCCAGGAACCATCACAGACATGGAAAGTCACCAGCTACAACGCACTGACATTTCCGCCTCGGTCTAAGGGGGTTTCAAAACATCTTGTCCAGTCTGACATTTAAGAACCACTCTTGGTTGGTGTCTTTGCCAAATTTCAAGTGGCAAAGGGAGCCAGAAATACGAGAACATTAAGCGCTTCCTGGAAAGAAAGAAAAAAAAAAAAGCCAAAACAAACAAACCCAACACCCACATCACAGCCCTGAGCAGCACCAATGACTCCGTGCCCCAGTGGCCTCTGCCATGGGATGGAGGAGGAACAGTGGGGACAGGGACCAGCAGGACCTTGCCCAGAGATGCCACAGAGGAGGCACAAGACGAAGAGGATGCCTAGGGTGGGACATCGGCCTCCCTGGAGAGGACTAGAACTGCTGGTGGAGAAAGCCAGCGGGGCCCAAGAGAGACACGTTCTCCAGCGGACGGGAATGGCTGCATCCCAGCACGTGCACGGTGCCGCTCTGGATACGGCCGCAGCCCCGGGATCAGCCCCGGCCCCTCGCTGGCTGGCGGGGCACCCTCCCAGCCCTCGCCCTCCCAGCCCTCGCCCTCCCAGCCCACGGGCGACGCTCCAGCGCTGCCGCCCAGGGAAGCTTTGTGCAGGCAGCTGACAGACCCAT
>VZRX01000301.1:0-12121 GCA_013398075.1 Notiomystis cincta | reverse complement strand
CCCCACTCACTTGCCCCTCCCCCCCCCCCCCCCCGCCTGCCCCGCCCGGTCCCGGTCCCGGTCCCGGTCCCGGTCCCGGTCGCCCGTGGCGGTACCTTCGGGCCGGTACTGCGCGATGATGGTCACCGTCTGTCCCGCCCGCTTCAGCGCCGCCGCCGCCTGCTCGTGAGTGGCGTTGCGAAGGTTCACGCCGTTCACCTGCCGGGACAGAGCGGCTTCGCTGGACCGGACCCACGGACGCGGGCACAAATCGGGGGGTCTGCCCTGAGCCTCGGCCCCGCTGCCCCGCCTTTGTACCGGTTCCCACGGTACCCACACTTTCAGAGCCTCATCACTCTGCCACGGCACCCTCAGTACCATGCCTGGTACTGGCACTTCCAGTACCGGCATCCCTGGTACCTCCCCCCGGATGGCCCAGGCAACAGGGCTGCCCCCACCGCAGGCACCCCAGGGCCGTATCAACACACTGGCACTTGGGATGCATCCCACAGAACTGTACTGGGTGTGTCAGGGGCCAGGTGTCCGTGTGGGTGCCCACCCGGGGCTGTGTCAGGCCACGAAGGGGCAGTGGGTGCCTCACCAACTCACCGAAAGGATACGGTCTCCCCTGCGCAGCTCCCCACTGAGGTCGGCAGGGCCTCCAGCCAGGATGAAGGACACAAAGATCCCCTCACCATCTTCCCCTCCAACAATGTTGAAGCCCAGGCCGGTGGAGCCTTTGTGCAGGATGATTTTCCGGGGCTCCCTGGAAGGACACACAAGGGACAGGGAGACATCAGGGTAAGGAGCAGCAAAGCTGGTGACAGGCTTTTCTGTGCCCAGGCTTTGTGGCACATTGGCGGGGCTGGAGTCACCCAAGTGCAGCCTGGTGTGACTCAGCCCTCAGCACGGTGGAGACTGATAACCCAGGAGAAGTGCAGGTGGTGTGACATGAGACACAGCATGGACAGAGCATCCACTGTGAAATCACACACAGAAACATTGAACTGCATGGTGGCATCAGATACCATGAGCCAGGAGAATGGGATCATGTCCCTCCACAGCATGGCAAGTGGGCCTACAATCCCATGCACCCTTCCCCCCATGCCACAGACCCTGCACAGCTCAACAGAAGTCCTAAATTTTTTGATGATGCCTTAATTCTATCACAGCTCAAACAATAGGCAGGCAAAAGCAGGAAGACTGTCTGGCATCGCGAAACTCCTGTGTCAGTTTTTGTCTGGGAGAAAAACCCAATGTGATGGGAACAATGGCAACTCCCAGATCAAGCTCTGGATTTAAATAAGGAGGAATAATGCCAGACAATGATGAACCAGACAATTAGCACAGGCTGGTTGTGATTGTCAGCCAACATGATACTGGGGAACATCAATGCATCTGCTCTGGCTGGATGCTGGGCACTTCCTTGGGTACCACAAGGACCAAAGGCCTGACATTGAGCTCAGCAGCCTGGTCAACCACTCACTTGCCAGGTATCCAAGGGAAATCTCTGGGATGTGTTAGGAAAGATGCAGAAATCCAGGCATGGCATTGAGTGAAGGTACCCATGGTAGACCTTAAAATGCTGGCAGACTTGTGCTAAGAGGACCCTGGGGCACTGGAGTAGGGGAGGGCTGGAATACACCAGAACCAGGACATCAGGAAAACCATGGAAATGCTCAAAAGGTGCTCAACCCCAAAGTCCTCAAGATGTTACCAGTGCTTGGCTTGGGGGCATTTGTGAGGGGGCAGGGAGGGCTGCAGTCATCAGTCCCTCTGCAGCAAAGCTGTGCCTGGGGCTAGAATTCTCCCAGGGGAAAAAATAGGTCAGGTTTCTGGGTCTGCAAACCCTGCCTCCAACCAGGAGATGAATTTCCTCTGCTCCTTGGATTTTGCTGCTGCCCAACCAGTGTGCAGGAAACACCACCCCAACCCCAGCACCCATGAGGACCAGACAGTTTGGTGGAAGGTAAAGAGACCCTAAAAGAATGAGGAAAGGAAATGAAGCTCCAGACAGGTACATCACAGGTCTCAGTCATGATGTGCACGCTTGGCTTCCATCCTCTCCACAGGAGGCATGACATGGATCCTCCAGGCAGATCCCATGCTGAATGTCGCAGTGTTAACGCTGGGACCTGGGCACAGAGCGGCTGAGGGGATCCTGTGGGGCTGTGCTGGGTCTGGGTTGCAGTGGTAGAGCTCACTGGAAAACAGATTCTTTGGTTCTCAGCCCTAGGTGCTGCAGGACATGAGGGTTGCTGGAGTCAGACCCACATCTAAGCTAAAGTCAGACCCACTTGTGCTCATGGGAGGGGGAAAGATTGGATACTGGACTTCTGCTCTTCCTAGGGAATGGCTGGCAGGAGCCTCATGAGAAACAGCTTCTTTGTCAGGGCAGCTGTTGCCTTTCCCCACACTAAGTTGCACTTGGACCACACTGGTGCCAACTTGGTGTCAACAGACCTGCAGTGATGAAGCTGTCCTGGGGGGTCAGCAATGCACATGAGGCTTTCAGCACCATCCCGGGAAGGAGGAGGGAAGTGCTGAGCCCACTGCAGGCTGTGGATCTGTTGGGTAGCAGGAGGCTGTGTCTGGGCACACTGGCCCGGTGGTGCCAGCCTGTCTGCAGCGGGGCCCTCCACAAGGCAGCACTATCCTCTAGTGGCCACCAGCACGTGCTGCATCAGGGCCACTGCCGAGCCATCGCTGTGCCATCGCCACCGTCAAGCCACTACTGAGCCACTGCCAAGCCAGCACTGTGCCAGTGTCACTGGCAAGCTGCTGCTGAGCCGCTGGCAAATCCTGATCATACCACTGCCACTGCAGAGCCACCACTGAGCCACTGCAGAGCCATCACTGTGCCACTGCCAAGCCACTGCTGAGCCATNCCAAGCCACTGCTGAGCCATTGCAGAGCCATCACTGTGCCACTGCCACTGCCAAGCCATCACAGTGCCATTGCCACTGGCTGTGTCCAGCCTAGACTGGATTGTTCTTTCTGTTGTCTATCCCACAAATGGGAATGTTGGCACATGTGAGAAGGGACACTCTGGAGGGACCAGGGTCCCTGGTGTGTTTTCCAAGCACTGGTACTCAGTTCCTTCTGTGGTGCAATATTAAAACACAAGACAGCACTGCTCCTGCCTCTGGCATCATCCCCCAGTGCCCTGACAGCACAGAAGTGGCTACACCTGGTGAGGATGCAGTGCCAGAAACAGGCTCTAGAACAGACATCGACGGTGCTGAGACCAGTGGGAGAGGTGGGGTGTGGGTAGAAGGCAGTGCTGCACAGGTCATGGTGTGCAGAGGCACCCAGCTGTGGCTGAGCACCAGGAAGTGAGAAAGCCCTGTGACAAAGTTGCGTGCAGACACTCTCCAGGAGGACAGCAAACCTGACAGCAGATGGCAAGTCAGGGTCTCCCACTCCAGCATCCACCATTGATCTGCAGAATGGGAGAATCCTGGACAAAGCTGCTGCATCTTCCACTGTAGACACCCCCCTAAAACCAGTCTGCAACCTTGTTCCAAACAGGAGAGCCAGCCCTAAGCCTAAGTTGAGTGTTGGACCTTAGAAATCAGCCTAAGCCCTACAGTCCTGGCCCTAGAGATACCACATTCAGAGCACTGGCCTCAAGGCTGTGACAAGAAGAGGGAAAGCTGTAAGAATCAGCTAGTAGAGCAGGACTTGCCAGGTCTTGCTCTCCCATCCTCAGCTTGAGGCTTTGGAGAAGTTCTATACTGCATTTAGGCTCAGAGCAATGTTTGTATTCCTCTTTATTTCCTGGCTTCAGGAAGCAAACCTGTTCATGCAGATAAAGGATTCTGCTGGGGCAAAGGGGGCTGTGCCAGGGCTGGGCAGGAGGCTGTCAGGCCAGGGGCTGGCAGTCATTGAAATTGCACCTGAATGCAGGTGGTTTGGGATGCCAGTCTCAGGGAGTGTGGGAGGGGCCCCACTTGTTTGCAAGGCTGTGCTCCCCCTGGCCCTTCACCCCGAACTCCACCTGGGAACATCCTGGGAGCCTGTGGCACTGCTGGATGGCACCATAAAGGCAGGGAACACCTTGTATTCCAAGTATTGTAAAAGAAGCAAGAGAAAGAAGCTGAAATGCAGTTGTGTAAGGCTTATGAAAGAGTAGGAGAGGGAATGGAGAGGGAGTGAATGCGGTAAGCCAGGGATTGACACAGCAGGACTGGTCTCAGGGGGGTGAGCACAGAGCTCATTATGGGGACCTTGAGCATTGCACCATGCACCTACAAATGGCCTTTCAGGGCTCTGCACTGGCAGTGGGGTTGACGTTAAGCCACCACAGAGGGAAAGTGAGGGAATGAGAAGCATGAGAGGGATGCTCGTGCCTGGTACTCACCTGGTGAAGTCGTCATCTCCGATCATGTGCCGAGGGATAGGTGAGTACCGGGATGGAGTCACCTGGGGAGGGATGGGATAGGCAGGCTTGCTCTCAACGCTGCCCAGGTAGCCCAGACTGGAGTTATGGCTTATGTGGTTGTCAGCCAAGGCTGAGAAGGCTGCAGGGGAGGAGAAGGTCATCAGGAGCAGAAATCCATACACAACGAGGACATGGAGACCAGCCCAGCCCTGCTCCCTGCCCTCTCCACGTTCAGTGCCCCACAGCCCCGCGTGCCCAGCCAGTGGCCAGCGGCGTACGTACTGCTGGCGTAGTCGGGGGGCGCGTACATGTCGTTGAGGTGGATGTTGCCGGGCTTGGCCACTTTCAGGTACACCATGTCAGAGGTGTTCTTCAGGGCAGCCACTGCCTCCTCGTGCCGCACGTCCTGCAGGTTTGTGTTATTCACCTGCCGGAGGGAAAGGGCTGGGTGACACGGCTGAGCAGCAGGGCAGGGACCAGTGCAGCCCTGCGGGAGTGGTTTTCCACAGGGGAGGTGTCACAGTAGCTCCAGAGGCATGGCCCCATAGCCCTGGGTTTGGCCCTCCTGCCTGCAGCGGTTATTGTGCCTGCCCTCCCACAGCAACATCCCAGCAGGAGCCCCAGGGAAGAGGTGTGAGGCTGCTGACAGGACGGGCGCTGGGGTTCAGGATCAACACTGCGTCACAGTGGAACCTGTTCAGCTGGCCGTGGCCACGGGGCTTACCGCAAGAAGCCGGTCCCCGATCTGCAGGCGCCCGTCCTTTTGGGCAGCACCTCCCTCGATGATCTTGGTGATGTAGATGCTGTTGTCCCCAGGGATGTGCTGGTTCCCAATGCCCCCTGCAATGCTGAACCCCAGGCCTGAAGGAGAGAGAGAATGCAGGTGAGAGACAGACAGATAGAGTCCTGGGTTGGCAGCAAAACCCCTCACTGGGCTTTGCACTCTACCCAAACCCAGCAGGCAATGGGCCACTCCGCTGCTGCCTGGGGCCAGCCTGGCCACCATGCACTGCACTGTGTGTCTGTCCCATACCCTATGCCCCACAGCATTGCATGCTGCTGGGCCACCCTGCAGCATCCTGCACTGCAGTGGTGCCACCTTGCACCCCACATCCCCCCTGAGGCTGCCCTGCATCTCATGGCATCTCACACCGAGGAACACCCACACACTGTCCCGTGGGGCAGTGGGGCACCCTGGCCAAGCGAGCAGAGGGGTTCACCTTTAGGGCCCTTCATGAGGTTAACCTCCATGATGGTCTCTGGTGGGGGCTGCCGGCGGCGCACCACAAGCCGCACCACGGGGCCTGCTTCCTTCAGGGCCTCCACAGCTTTGCTGTGCACAACCTCAGAGACGTCCACGTCGTTCACTCGCAGCACGCAGTCGTTCACCCTGTGGGCACAGGATGGCCCTGAGCATTCCTGGGGAACCACCAGCCCGTGCCACCCTCCTCCTGTCACCTCTGCCACCCTCCTTCAACCACACAAAGGAGAGCTGCTCAAGCTGGCCAGAACCTGCCCTGCTGGGGTGAGAGATGAGTCTCTCTGAAAGTAGGGGAGAGCAGAGCTGGTCCCTATACTGCAACCCTGATGGAGATGGGAGATGAGAAGAAAGGCTGGATCCCTGCTCTGGGCTGTAGTGGTATGGATGGGAGCAGAAGCCTGATATGGGGAGGAGAGGAGGGGTGGCTACAGACAGGAGGCTAGTGGCCAGGCATGGTGGACATCCCTGTCCTGAAGGGATCTGGCTGTGGGGAGGAGATATATAGAGGCCAGGGACCATGTCAGGAAAAGGGGTTAAGCCTAGAGGGTCCATGCAGAGATCCTAGGTGACACCCTGGCTGCTCCCCCAGCCCTGTACTCACCCTAGACGGCCATCCATGGCTGCTGCTCCCCCGGGGATGATCTTAGTGATGAAGATGCCTGGGTCATCTGGAACATGAGGGTTGTCGATGCCCCCTGCTATGCTGAAGCCGAGGCCGGAGTTACCCTGTGGGAAATCAAACGCTGCGTCTTTCCCCCATGGGCAACTGCTTGCTGCCAGCTCTCCTTAAATGTTTTCCCCCAGCTGCGGGACTGCCCGGGGCACAGGAGCCCTTACAGCATCTGTCACAGTCTGAGCTGTCCGGCTCAGGGGGCAGAGGAATGCCGGCCAGAGGAGAGGCTGGTGTTCCTCAGCTGAGTGCGCGGTGCAGCAGCGTGGAGCACTGAACAGATGGAGTGGGAGAGTGGGAGCCGCCGAGGACCTCCCTCACCACCGCGTCTCCACGGAGAGACTCTAAGGGAGGCGGGGAGCTGGGGGAAGAGGAGGTGGTCCTTGGCGGAGGAAACCTCCCCTTGCTGGCTGCTCCCCAGGAGGAGACACCGATGCCGCAGCCTGCACAGACCAGCGGGGATTGTGCCAGTCACCAGCATCTCACTCCCACCCCTCTGCACCCTGGGATGTAGCCCTGGCACAGAACCAAGCTGGGGACAGCAACACTGATGCCAAAATTTACAGATTTGGGCAGAGGTCTCTATCAGGATGGAGTGGGCTCTTCAGTTCTGTCTCCTTTTCCTCACAGACATGCTTAGAGTATCATTTGAGTTTCTCCTGCTGAATTATGCCTGGGAGGAATGCAGGGACCACAGCTCATCTCCAGGCCATTCCCCCAGCATCTCAGGATTGAGTGGCTGTGGCCCTGTGCTGCCTCTCCCACTTGCAGGATCCTCATTAGTGACACACTCACAGGCACTGCTTCCAGATCCATGCTTGATTCAAGTGGACAATTCCTGCCTTTTTTGCTCTGCCTTGAAAATCAGATGGCTCGTCGCCTTGTTTCCTCATGTGGAAGAGCTGACACTTAGTCACATACTATTGTGCCTGCCTCTCTCGTACACAAGTGGGCTCAGGCCAAGCTCTCCTGGCTGCCCACGGCCCCAGTGCTCAGTGGGAGATGATGAGGTGCTCTGCTCTTCCAGGGGACCTGTGGCCAGGAGGGCCACACTGGAACTCAGGCTCCCTGGAATAATTTAGCACCACCAGCCAGCTGGGGCTTGCACTTTTCCCCAGCAATTTTGCCCCAGCATCAGCTCCTGCAGCGATGCAGAGCTGACTTTATGATGCTCATGACACAGCACCAGGAGCCACCAATGCCTCTCCCCGTGCAGCGCTCCCAGATGCTCTCTGGCCAGCTGGGATTTGGCTGGCATGTGACACAGAGGCATTCAACAGTAAAAGGTCTGAGGCTGCTCTCTTTCCTCTGTGCTGGATTCTGATTACTCTGTGCCTAGTTCAAAAAAGCTCCTTACTGTCACAGAGACTCAGCCTGGCCGCAGCAAGGCAGGTGAGACCGCAAAATGATCTCCAGCCATTTGTTGTGCCTGTCTGTGGAAGGTCCTTGGTTAGCTACAACACCTGGAAATTACTTGGGAGGTGTTAATTTTTATTTTGATAAACCTCAAAAAGGAGTTCAAGGGATTTCTTAGCTCACATCGGGTTTGATGTCAGGGCAGCTCCTGCTGTGGACACATATATGGTGGGTAAACGCAAAGCTGTGTCCCTCTGCCGATTGTGTTTCTGCTATTGTCCCCAAAATGCTGCTGCATTTACATTTGTCTTTACAACAAAGACGAGGATTAGTAACAGTGACAGACCAGCCATTTTGGAGTACACTGAGGTTAGGAAGCCAAACACTCCAGCAAGGGGACAGTCTCACCTGCAGGCAGCAGGGTGCTTCTCCTGCATTAAGACAGGATTGTGGGATCCCACTGGGGACCAGGTGAAGGAGAAGGACCTGGGTATGGTCCATGCTAGCCCAGGCTGCTAAGCACTGAAATTCCCTCATGGTTTCTTGCTATTGGAGAAGGAATTGCTGCCTGGGGCTTTGAAATGGGGGCATCAATGAGTGTTGCCTCTTCGTGTGGTCCTGCCAGCTCTTCCCCTGCTCCCATTATGGGCTGAGGACAGAGGATGCTCTGAAGAATCCCTGAAGACAAGGCTTTTGCCTGTGACTTGGGCCCGGAGCAAGAAGCACTTAGCCCAGAAAGGAAGGAACCCCTGGGCTGGTTTCGTCAGGCACGCCGGGGAAGCGGTGGGTGAGGCGGCAGCCCCAGATAACCTTCCGTCCACCCACCTCCGTGATGCAGAGCCAAGGGAAGGAGGGAGATGACTAAAGGCAGAGAGGAACAGAATAATGAGCGATGCGTCTTCCCCTGCAATGCCGGCCACGCGGCGAGGCTGAGCCGCCTGGCACGGCAGTGAGGGGGAGGCAAGGTGTGCTGTGGAGAGCTGTGGGCAGCCTCCCACCACAGCCATTCCCAGCCAGCAGGGCTGGGTCTGTCTCTTGGAGTAAACCCTGGGCCAGCTTTTGCCACTCCCTCTCCATCCCTCTTCCCCTGCTGCTTCTTGGGCAACAAGAAAGCCCTTCTTGCCCTGTGTGGTGCTGGCTTGCCCCAGGATAAACCCCGTACATGGAGGGGAGCTAATTTTAGCCACGGCTGTTGTGGTGCATGCCATCACCTCTGTGTTGCCAATAAATAAAGGCTTGGGCAGGAACTTCCTCCATTGGGGTTTGTTTTACTAGATAACCTATTCTTGCAGCTCAGCATCCCAAGGCTGTGTACCCTAGAGTGAAGGGGAGCCTGGTGGCAGGGTGGCTTTGGTCCCTGCGCCCACCTGTGTCTGCACAAGCAGAGCTCCCCACACCTCTGTCTTTCAACAAAGGCAATGACAAAGAGCCTCCCTCCATGCTCTGCACTGACGGGTTTGTGGGGGTGAAGCCCTCCTCCCTCCTTTCTGGAGGGGTGTGCAGGGGGAGAGGGGAGCACAAGCCCAACCCTGGTGGGAGCCAGGCCGGCAAAGCAGGTGCAACATCCGTGCAAACCTCCAGAGAGAGTGGGGAGCAGAGACCAACCTCTCCCCATCAGCTGTGCAGGGCTGTGTGGGGGCCGGCTGTGCCGGGGGGTGGGCGAGTGGGAAGAGGCTGCTGGTGGGTGAGTAAGGAGTACTTACCCTTTCCAAGACGATCTCCTCATATTTGAACATCCCATCACTGCCATTCATCTGCAGAGAGGGAGACAGCATGTTACGACTCTCTGCTGGTCCCGGGGGAATTTGTTTTTCCCCTCTGATAGCTGAACATGAAGAATCCAACCTAAAAGCTGCACCATCACCGCTGAAAAAGCCTTAAATGCAACTGCTTGAGCCTGCCCTGGAATTAAACCATGTGCTGCTTTTCTTTTTGGGCATGAGCCAAAGCCCACTGACTTTAATGCACTTCTGTGCAAAGCTTTTATTCTCCCAGCTCATTTCTCCAGCCATGAAAAGGAACACAACCGAAGGCACAAAAAGAAATAACACCTTTGTTACGCAGCATATAATTAACCTCAGGAATTCACTGCTTGAGGAAGGGAAGAGAGGGGGTCGGTCCATTTAAAAGGAAAAAAATGTCTGTACATAATAACATAATAAACACCCTTAGCAGCTTATATTTTTTAAATCTTTTCGTAGCATGACTGTATTAACGGGAATTTCAGAATAATTTATTCTACAAAATTAGCTGGCTGCAAAGGAAACAAGGTGTGAAAGAGTGGGGCACAGTAAGAGGTGAAAACATTGTGATGCCCTTATGTACAAAATGGTGTAGCCTATCTCAGTGCTGTACACCACACTGATCCCCACGCTTAAAGGTCTCCCATACCCAGAGTATCAAAGCAGAGCTCTTGGAAACATTATGAATAGAAACAAAAAGGGATGCAATTGTAGGCTGTGAAATGGTAAATGTAGAGTCAAAAAAATATAAAATCCATTTTCCTCATAATCAACAGTGCACAAGAAAATTGCAGCTGTTTCACTCCAGGTCATCAGGATCCGGCCAGAAACAGCTGCTGAGGTCTAAAATTCAGCAAGATTTGCAATGCAATTGGCTACTGAAACATCCAACACTTAGCAGTAACCGTTTCAAAGAAAACTGAGTTGGAAGGGAACCCAAAACGTCATGGAATACAACTCCTGGCCCTGCAGTCCCTCCAGCAATCCCACCATGTGCCTAAGAGTGTTGTCCAAATGCTCCTGGACCTCTGGCAGCCTTGGGGCCATGAAAATTCCCTGGGGAGTCTGGGCAGTGCCCAAGCACCTTCTGTGTGCAAATCCTTTTCCTAATGTCCAACCTAAACCTCCTCTGACACAGCTTTATGCCCTTCCCTCAGGTCCTGTCACTGGCCACCTGAGAGAGGAGATCAGTGCCTGCTCCTCTGATTCCTCTCACAAGGAAGCTTCAGCTTGTGGTCAGGTCTGTCTTCAGTCTCCTCCAGACTGAATAAGCCAAGTGACCTCACCCTTTCCTCATCTGGTCTCCTCTAGACCCTTCACTACCTTTGTAGCCTCCTTTGGATACCCTCTAATAGCTTTATATATGGCCCCAGGACTCAAGGTGAGGTTGTCCCAGCGGGGGCAGAGCTGGACAATCCCTCCCTTGCCCATCAGGTGATGCTGTGCCCACTGCACCCCAGGCCAAGGTTGCCCTTTTTGGCTATGAGGGCACACTGTTGACTCACTTTTTTTTTTGAGGGGACTGAACTCAACCTCATAATTTGAGGTTGAGTTCATAATTTCACTCTGGGAAACAAGAGATGGGACATGGGTAGGTCTGTATGACAAGGCAGAGGCAGTGGAACCCTGGGCTCAGCAGCAAACACCTCTCTCACTGTGCAGTCCTGCCTCTGCCTGCAGCCTCTGGACAGTGTGCAGGGCTCCTCGTCTGGATTTTACATCCACCATTACCTGATGGCTCATAAGATCATATAGAGCCACTTTCTGTATACACTCTATATCCCAAACTGGAGCTGACATGCCTTTGTGTGGACACAGCTCTCCTCATGAGGCACCAGCACGCTGGCTGTGTCCTGCTTTCCTGGCTCCTTGCTATCTGCCCCTGTGGAGGCATGGCCCTGCCATCCTCCATACCCCCACAGTGCTGGGTCATTCCATGGAGGGCACAGCAACCATTATTTATGCCAAAGCCATCATGTGACACCACAGAAAACTCAGAGAGGCTCTACTGATAGGTAGGAAGAGGAATCAGGAGTTTTTTCTAGGTGGCAACAATCAGAGGCCCAAGCAGAGGAGCAGTTCTGCAGGACAGGACCTGGGACAGGACTGTGCCAGCTGTGACATCCCTCTCCTCGCCCCATCCCCTGCCCTGGGAGGCCATAGCAATCCCACAGCCTGTACTGCGCTTCAAGGATGAGGCTGGGCAAAGAGATGGGAATGAGGCTCCAGGGAGCACAGGCTGAATGTGTTGTCCCTCCTTGGATGTGCTCCCTGCCTGGTGCCTCTCAGCCACAGGAAGATTTCAGGGGACTGTTCAGGGTTGGGACATCCAGATATTCCAATAGTAGGATGTTCTGATCCTCCCAGTGTGCTGGGAAAGGCTTTGGCCAACTCTTAAAGAAGGATCTCGTAGCAGAAAAACACTGGAAGTGGTGGGATTAACCCACAGCAAGATCCCTGAGAGCCTCAGAAGGTCAGGGACACATGGTCAGTGCCATCTTCTGCCACAGTGCCGCCCTGGGCTGTGCTCCTGTGGGCAGAGGGGCATTGCTTCCCTTGCCACAGGTTCCCCCTCTGGCATGGGCCACCTTTCCCTCCTCTCATCCTCCCGTACTGACTAATCCTAAATGCAGCCGGCTCACCGGCCTGTGCCGCCCTCACAGCCTCCCCCAGCACAGCCCCCCTCAGCACACCTCTCCTCAGCCTCCCTCAGCACAGCTCCCCTCAGC
>VZRX01000300.1:0-11431 GCA_013398075.1 Notiomystis cincta | reverse complement strand
ATGTATATTAATCCATTGGATTCCATGCCTTCTGACAGGGGACCCTCACTACCAAGATGACCAGATGGAGGGAAGCATGAAATGTCATTGGGACCCAGGGAGGGATGTTTCTACTTAATCTGTCACTCTTCCTGTCCCTCCTCCCCCACTTTTTTGATTTCTTTCTTTTCTCTTTGCCTTATTTACTGTTAAATAATGTTTTGGGGTTTTTTTTTGGTACCAACATTTAACTCTGTTTGGCTTTTATCTGATTTTGGGGAATTTTTAAACCTCAGGATTCTTTCTCCTTTATTCACAGAGAGTTCTCTTTGGTCCTCTATGATTAGAGGGGATTATAACAGTGGGGTCTCACCAGAGTTGAGCAGAGGGACAGAATCCCCTCCCTTGCTCTTCTGGCCACACCGCTTTGGATGAGTGCAGAATGCCTTTCTGGGCTGCAAGTGCTCATTGCTGGGTCACGTCCAGCCTCTCCTCCACCAACACCCCCAAGTCCTTCTCATCAGGGCTGCTCTTCACCTGTCCATCCCCCAGCCTGTGCTGGTACCAGGGTTTGCCCCAATCCAGGTGCAGCATTGCATTTGGCCTTGTTAAATTTCATAGCATTCCCATGGTGCCAGTTCTTGATCTTATCCAAGTACCCTGGATGACACCCTGTCCTTCAGGTGCGGCAAGTGCACCACTCAGCTCATTGCTGTTTACAAATTTGCTGAGGGTGCACTTGATCCCTTCATCAGTGTAATTAATGAAGGTATTAAATAATACTGGTACCAATACAGACCCCTGAGGGACACCACTTGTTAGTGATGCCCATCAGGACTCTGAGGTGTCGACCACTACTCTTTGCAGGCAACCATCCAACAAATTCCTTATTCACGTAACTGTCCACTCGTTTAATCCATTGCTTTCCATTTAGAGAGAAGAATGTTGTGGGGGATTGTGTCAAAGATTTTACAGAAGTCCAGGTAAATGACATCTGCAGTTCCTCCCTTGCCCACTGATGTAATCACTCACTCCATCACAGAAAGCCACTGGATTAGCAAGGCAGGATTTGCCCTTGGTGAAGCCATGCTGGAGGTCTCAGATCACGTCCAAGTGCCTTAGCACAGCTTCTAGAAGGATTTGTTCCATGTCTTACCAGGCACAGAGGGGAGGCTGACAGGGCAGTAGTTCCCAGGGTCCTCTTTTCTTTGTAAAGATGGATACAATGTTTTCCTTTTTCCAGTCCCCTGAGATATCATCTGACTGCCATGACTTTTCAAATATCATGGAGAGTGACTTGGCAAGTACATCAGTGAATTTCTTCAGGACTCTGGCATGCAGCTCATCAGGTCACTTACACATCTCCTCATCCATTACTACTTTTCCAGTCTTGTTTTTAGGGAGAGTATACCTTTGACCTTCCTTTTTTGCTTAATTTACCTGTAGAAGTCCTTGTGATTCTTTGTGTCCCTTACCAGGTTTAGTTAATTTTGCTTTGGCCTTCCTCACCCCATCCCTACTCAACTCAATTTCATCACTATACCCTTCCCATGAGTCCTTGTTTCCAGTGTCTGCATTTGCTTCTATCCCTTTAGTTCCCAATTCAGCCATGCTTTCCTTTTTTTGCCCAATTTCCTGCTCCTGAGGATCACTAGCTCTTGTGCACTATGGAAGACTCCTCTAAAGATCTGTCAGCTCTGTTCCACTCCCTTGTCCCTGAGGGCAGTCTCCCAGGGGATCCCACAGACCATTTCCCTGAAGAGCTGGAAATTTTCTTTCCTAAAGTCTGGGGTCTTAACTTCACACTTCTCCTGACCCATCTCCCTTAGGACCGCAAATTCCGCCAATGCAGAATCACTGCATCCTGAGCTGTCTACAATTCTGATGTCTCTGATACACTTGCTTACATTGGTGACCATCAGATCAGTATTGCATCCCCTCTGGTAGGGCTGTTTATCATCTGGGTCAGGAAGTTATCCTCCANAGGGCTGTTTATCATCTGGGTCAGGAAGTTATCCTCCATGCATTCCAGCAGTCTCCTGGATCTCCTACAGCTCTCTGTGCTATTTTCCCAGCAGAGGTCAGGGTGGTCAAAAATTCCCCAGCAGCACAAGAGCCTCCTGTGTGGTGCCTCCTGCAGCTGGAGCCAGTTGGCTTCACCAATAGGCTCTCCTGACCAGGGGCTGTAGCAGACACCACCCACAAGGTTGCCCTTTTCTCAGCCCACAGGCTTTCGACCTGCCCACAGCTCTTCTGCAGAGACACTTCACACTCAATCCACCTATTGACCCCTCTGCCACCCTTTCCTCCCCTGTACTTTCTAATCAGCCTGTAGCCATCCACAGCTGCACTCTAGTCATGGGATTCATCCCACCAAGTTTCAGTAATGGCAACAAGGTCAGAACTTTCTAGCAGCACAGTGGCTTCCTGCTTATTGCCCACACTGTGAGGATTGGTGTAAAGGTGCCTCAGCTGGGCCATCAGTAGTGCCATCTTCCTAGAGGTACATCCCTTAATTCTTTTGAGGTATTTTCCTGGTGTTTCCCTGTTGGCTCCTCTTACCTTATCCTTAGCCAAGAGTCTCTGGCTCATCTCTCTAAGACTGCAGGTGTGCTCCAGCACAGCTCAGAGTATGATGGCCAGCACCCTAACCTTTGCCTCTCAATCCACAGCTTGTCAGAGACAAGACTGATATTGTCCCCCTTGCCCATCACATCTAGCTTAAAGCTCTGCCAGTGAGCCCTGCTAATTCCCAAGCAGACTCTCCTCCTGTGCTGAGTAAGGTGAGTCCCATCTGATGCCAGCATATCCAGTGCTGTGTGGGCCTTTCCATTTTTAAAAATTAGCCCAGTTGTTTAGAGCATAGTGCTGATAAGACCATGGTCAAGAGTTCGATCCCCATAGAGACCATTTACTTCAGAGTTGGACTCAATGATACTTGTGAGTCCCTTTCTAGCCAGAATATTCTGTGTGATTTTGTGTATTTTGTGCTCTCCAAACAGACTGGGCTATGTAAAGTGTCAGTGTCACAGCAGATTTCCCATAAGCATGATCACAGCTCGACCTTTGTGTTCCTTGATTCTTCCTAACCTAAGAGTCTACACAAATTTCAGTGACAATTACTTTCCAATAATGCTCACAATCATGCTCATATTACAGTTGGTATTTCTTTGCCAGTGCAATCAGGCCAAGTGCTCATCTATACCTCTGCTCACAATTCATTCTATGTCCAGCCCATGTACGTAAGTACAGAAATGAGAGGGAAAAAAAAAATCAGCTCTCCAGACTGTCACCACCTACTCCATATCCCTCTCCCACAGCAGAATCAGCAGTGTCCATATCCTATACAAATGCCTAAAGCTTCTCCAACTGCTCTTTAAATACCTACCTTCATGAAGAGATAGAGATAGATGCTGACCTTCCACAGATGACTCCTGTGCTTCCTGCACCTCCCCTCTCCTAACGCCCTGAATCTTTGTACACTTCCTTCTACATACTTGTATCATGTTCATATCTGCACCGATTTTCAAGGCTAAGTCTATTTCTCCATACACATATTTTTGTTTTTTCCAACTGCTGGTAATCCTCATTGGTACTCTCTGAAGAAAATTATTTCTTCCTGTCTTAGAGGATTTTTTAAGTATGATTTTGGTTTTTTTCATTTTAATGAGGTGATGTTTTATTGTATTATATTTGACTCCTGATCCATACTAATCCTTCAGTTTTTGTACTAAGAACTTCTCCTTTCCTAGTTATTCTGCCTTCAACATTGTCAGATAATAACTATACAGATTTCATACATTGTTCTTACTCAATTTTGTTCTTGGTTTTTTTTACAATTCAGCCAACCGCCTTTGGATTTTAGACTTCTTTCTCAAGGCATCCACAAATCTCCCTAGGCTTTATCAGTAAGTTTTATGTGGGCACTGCAGCACAATAAAACAGAAGGTGGCCCAGGAAGGACTTTCTGCTGAGGTCTTTTTCTGGTTTTATAATGGCTCACCTAGGACAGCTCAAGAAACAGCTATCCAGACAATTTTACACAAATCCCTAGACAGAACTTCTACCAAACTCAGATTTTCTAGGACTTTTATAATAATGTCCTGTCAGACCATGCTGGAATGCTTATGTGTCAAAACCTAATAGTACAGTTCCCTCTATAATCATAGGGACAGCAAATACCACGTTCTAGAAGAAAACTAAATTAGGTAGACACAAGTTGTTTTTAACCAACACCTACTCACCTACTCACTACATGCTGGAAGTTTATAAACAGGTTTTTATGGTTCCTGAGTTTGTGGCATGGAAGTCACCTCCTTCAAACTGCAGTCTTTCTCAGCTTGCACTGTGTTTAACTGACAGCCTGGAGCATGCTAATACAAGACACTGCCAACCAACCTCTCAGGGAAGTTTCTGCTTTGTAAGTTTGGAGAAAAATGTTGATTTCTGTGTGTTACAAAAGAGAGTAATTCCTCTATCTCTGGAACAGAAGCATGTGAAATTCCTTCCATGTGGAAATAACTCTGGATGCTGTAGCTGGTATGAACCACAGGGAAAGCAAATCCAGAACCTGAGCACTGCTTTGATTTCCTTCCTGAGTAAGTTATCTATTATTTTAACAGCAGCTCATCTCAGAGGCCTGGCTTTTCTACCTGACCACCTTTTTGCACAGTTGGTAGAAAAGTACCTCCAAAGCTCTTGCCTCTGTCAGATTTGGACAAAATAAGCCTGGAGCTCTGAAGCTATCAGGGAAATGCAGTGCTATGATGATGCTCCTCTTGTTTCCATGGGAAACCATGTCCATAAGTTCCAGATAAGAGCAGACTGCGTGACACAACAATATATGAGCCAACCCACCAGCTGTTTTTGAATTTTTAGCAGCTACAGACATTAACTCTGAGTGAGTAACATTCTTGAATTATAGCTGTGCTTTCACACAACAGCTATTTCAAGCTTGATTATAATTGCTTATGAGGATCCATGAATGTCTCAAAAATGGTCTTTTACATGAAGTGAGAGGAACCATGGTAAAAGGGAAGCAGGAGGGGAGGGGCAGGTTCAAGGGTACTATATAGCCACAATCTCACTCTCTTGAGTTGTAAGCATAGTCTTAGACAACACACACTGAAGATCCCCACTTTTTTCTCCCAGATGTACTCACTCTGACACAATTTTGTCTATTTATGGAAATACAGGTCACTCATTTTTAGCCATTTCTTGCTACTTGTCTTTGTTGATTCATGGGTTTTCAAATATTTGTCCTAGCTGCAAAAAAACAGTTTGATATGCAAAGTAATCACTATCTCACTAATTAATGGTCTTCTATCTAATGCAGTCTCCCTCCTCCTCAGAGAGTCAGAATTGCTGATAACTGTGTAAGGGAAAAATTATCTTTACTATACTCCAAGGCATTATACTGGCAGCTGCATTCTTCTCTGCAAACATGATGTATGAAAAAGCAAACAATATTTATTCCAAATTGAGTTTAATGCTGCAAAGTATTACATGTTTTCCACAAACATTTAGTATACAGACTTAAATGGGACATGGAAAAAACCCCAACCCTACACCACGCCATGCAGAGTACTTCTTGAGTTCTTAATGACTGTGAATTGGGCAAATGTTTGCTACTACTGAAAACTAACTATCCTTTCTTAAAAAACCTGAAGTTTAACATTAAATGATGGGTATCACATGTCAATATATACAATACACTCAACACAGTATTGCATCTCACTAGATAGACTAAAATGCTGACTGAACCTAAACACTAGGAACTAACTTACTTCCTGCCGGCAGGGAAAGAAAGCATTTTGGGGCTTTTAAAACCTGCAGGTGCTTATACATCACTTTGTACTGCAAAGTAAAATAGCTCCTTGTGCATACTCTGTCAATCTGCACAATGCAGTGCACAAACCCTTCTGTATGCCAATCACATACTTCTTTGGGTACTAATATTATTGTATATATGCAATCTGTAAAACTGTGAACCCTGTAAAAATGCATGTTTCTTATTTTTTAAATAAGTGTAGCTATTTTCAGAACATATAAGTTAATACTAATTTAACATAAAGTGCAATGGCTAAATCTAAAAGTGGTGAGCTGCTGCTACAGTGGAATACTCCAACCAGTTCTACAGTGAACCTTTGAATAACACATAGTGAACTTTGTCCACGAAATCTCCCATGAAGAGTAAAAAGGCTATTGATTAGATAATAAAAATACCAGAGATGATTCTTGGCCTGTTATCTGCATTAATTTACTTCTTCAATAGCTGAATACCCTACTGAGATTTTTGAAATTATAAAATTTTGTCTTTGTGAGCAGTCAGACTCTGCAGAGTAGAACGTAGAAACTGGCAGATTAACTAGAGTCCTTTAAGTCAGAGGTTGCTTTCAAGCAAAATATTAAGTAGAAAGGCTCCAGTCACTTTGAATAGTACATTATGTCTGCAGCTACTAGGTTCCCAAGCAATACTGAAAACAACTTACTTACCATAACATAATAATTTAGCAAACATTATCAAAAAGTCTTACTCAAAGTAGGGCCATGTTAGGCATCAGAAAACTTAGCTGGGTTCCAGCCAGCAATCCTATCTGTATAAGGATCTAATCATAGAACTTCTAATACCTGAGAAGTGTTTGAAGCTGGGCATTTCATAATCAGGGAGAGAGGAAGGAAAAGGACAAAACAGCTCTGTTTCAAAGAGTAACCGACACCACTAAATAAATTTTTACAAACAGGTTTCATAGAAAAATTGCATCATTGTGTGTCAAAAAAAAAGATGTTTCAAATCTACTAGCAAGTGGTATAAATATGTACTGTTCCATTGGAAAGGTTTTGCTGCTTTTATGATTTGGCAGTCATCTGACAGTAGTCTACTCACCCACTCTGAAGATCTCATGAAAAAGTCATATCTCCCCCTAACAATTTGCTTCAAGAGTATCAGCATACACCTTACTTCTTGGTTTCTAAGCATAAATTTTAATATAAAAGTTTTAAAGGTTTTAAAATGTTTGAAAATTAATTCAGCCTGAAGTTCCTGCTAAAAGCCACTTTTGTAAAGATCATACTGTACAGAGTACATTTTTGCATTGATAAAGAACAAGTACAACAAGAGATGTGTAACCAAAAATCATGTATCATGGTCTAATATTAAAAAAGGAAATAACACTTATTAATAAAAGTATACATTCAAAGACTTATCCCACTTAAGAGTTCTGAGGAATGTGAGTAGACCCTTTTTTCTCCAAAGCTGCAGCTATTAGCAGCTAGAATTAGCAGTACAATTGAAAAATACGCCTGCACTTTGCACCATTTTTTTAAACAGGCCTAGTATTAATTGCTTGCAAGAACTATAACCACTCCTGAACCTCAACACCAATAATCTTAGACATCCTTTATCTTTACAAAATGGACTGAAAACAAACAGAAAATTGGAATCCTTTGCAAGACCCAGTATCACATCTCATTGCTCACTGAAATATAGGTCTTCAGCTTGGTTTTTAAGCAACTTTTTTCCTAAGTATACCCAGTGGAGCACTGGACTATTTTTTACATCACTTTGCAATGCATTGGTGAGAAGTCAGCTCTCAAATTAGACATGCAGCTAGGCACCTCTGAGTCAATCAATGCTGACCTGAGATCTTACTGAAGTTAATGTTCACACTTCTGTGAGTGCTTCAATGCCAAATTCAAGACCAAATATGCCTCAAGAGGTAGAGAGGAATTTCTGTGACATTTCTGCAAGAAGGAAATATGCAGCATACACGTATTCACAGGACAGCGGAAATACAATAAAATCCTTAAACTCCTACCTAGTTTTAGGGACTTCTGTCATGTCCCTCTGCATTTACACTGCCTAATTGCACTTACAGAGTAATCCAGCTGCAAACACTCATCTCTTGTTGTACTTGGGGAAGCAACCATGTATTCTGTGATCTAAAGCGATGCACAACCTGGGTGACACATCAGGCTGGGAATAGCACGGGCTTTGAGCACACTCTTGTGGCCATGTGTAAGCACACCAAAATCAGAGCTAAAAAGGACACAGGATGGCATTTAGGCACCTTGGACTGCATTCTTTCACAAAGAAAGTTACAAAAGAAGTGGATCAAGCACCAAAGGTACTGCAAAAAGATCATTCCTTGACCCTGGCATTTGAAAAGAGCTTTTATCAAGAGAAATGCTACATCAAAAACACAGTGCAAAAAACAAAGAAGCCATTTGTTACTTTAGTGTTCAAGTGCCCCCATGTTCTTCATTCCTCTCTTCTTCAGAGAGGAATGAAAGCACTTCCCTCCTCTTCCTATGACACTTGAAGTGCTGCCTATCTGAGGAAGAAGAGAAAATACAACACTAGTCATTTATCATTATATAAATATTGTCTGTGCTGGAATATAAGTTGAAAATCTATCCCCATTCCATGGCTTCCAACTTCATGTAATCTTCACAGATGTTTTTTTGTGTGCGCAGAGGAGGGTGACATAGGGAACTCCAATGAATGCCCACCTTTCACTGGGCCAGAACTTTATGACAGGGCCCTGCTCAGGAATCTCAGAGGCAGCATCGAAGTAAGCAAAGCAGACACATCCCAGATATGCCGCAAGGCAAATCAAAATGTGCCTGAGAACAGACACCCACACACCAAGAAAGAAGAAAAAAAAGGGAAAGAAAAAAAGAATTAGTAACATAAATTCAGTAAAGCAATCAGCTATATCACCATACTTTAAAATCAGTCTGCCCTTCACCATCTTCTCACAAGCTCACTATAGGATTGCTGTCTTTCGCAGGAAAGCAATAAATATAGAGAACAAGGAAAACTACAAAACTGTAGTTCATCCCTGGTCTAAACAGGCCCCAGCTTTTCAGCTTCTCTGCCCCTTCTCTAACAGATTTGTGCAAAAATGGTAAGACATCACACCTAAAATAAGTAACCACGATTTGCTGGGTGGTAAAAGAGAAAAGGCATCAAAGCCCCTTCACTGGTCCTCCACTTCACCATCATCAATTAATCACTAATCCTCATTCATCATGAGGATTACCATCATTATCAATGGCAGTTTAAGTTTTCATAGTCACAGCTATGGTTTTTAGTAACCAATATGGGAAGGAATTCAGTTGCAATTAATGAACCTAGTGTCTTAAGAATACCATCAGGCCAAAGAGACTCCTAAATCTGTCACCTTGAATAGTACAAGACTTGTTCTAGGCTTACAAAATCTTACCATTAATTCTGTCTAGAACTAACCAGAAATAGCCACCAAGCAGCACAGAAGAGTAATGTGGTGAGGATGGATCACATTCGAATCAAACTCTGGACTTTATACAGAACACTTACCATACACAGTGCAAATAGGGGAAATTAAATGAAGACCAGATCTCACAAAATGCTTTGTCACTGATCCAGCAGAAAAGTGCTAGCATCCACCAAAGACCTGAAAAGAGACCCAGTTTGTATACACGCAGGTTTTCACACCTAAGGAGAAAAACATAAATAGATAGTTATAAAACAATGCCAGACACATATTAAAATGACTCCACATAAATGTACTTCACATATGAACTTCACTTTGAGTAAGTCTGATGCAAGGCAGAGGTGAGGTAACAAAACACAACCTTTCAATCAGTAGCTGTGTTTTGGGTACTGTCTTAAATACCAGTATTTAACGTACCAATGGTGGGCAAACATCAAACTATTCCTATATCTAGGAAGAGGTGTAACTAGTGAATAGTTATACATGCTGTTCATTTACAACCAGCCATGCAGCAAATGCTCAAGATTTACTGCTGTTACTGTATAAAGACTCCCGTTAATGCTAAGGCATTTATATTCCTCAATGAGAGGTACTGCTGTTACTAATAGCACTAAACTATGTACCTAAGCAGATATGCATATGAATCAATTTTGTTTATTTGATGGA
The DNA here is from genome assembly GCA_013398075.1 of Notiomystis cincta. Taxonomy (NCBI): domain Eukaryota; kingdom Metazoa; phylum Chordata; class Aves; order Passeriformes; family Notiomystidae; genus Notiomystis; species Notiomystis cincta. The sequence continues at coordinate 1,529 of VZRX01000300.1, read as the reverse complement.
TAAGACTAGACTATTGAGAAGGGTACTTGTGTGTTCTGGCAAAGGAAAGGGTGTGTGTATTGAGAACATGAGGCTTTCCTGGACATGTCTGAAGAAGATAAACACACAACTGCATCTCATTTAAGATAAGTGCTTTGGCCTCAAACTTAAGAGCTCCTTTAGTCAGGACCTAACTACCTGAATACTATGAGGAAAGGGCAATTAATCTCCATGGCTCAAAGAATTCAAAGCAGCAAAGGAAAACTAAAGGCTTACTTACCCAATACAACATCAGCCATAGCAATGGCACAGACTGGTAATGACAGGTTTGTCAGTACCACCATCACATACTGCAAATTACTTTTACCAGTTTAAGACTAGATGTTGTAGGGTGTTCTGCAAAGGACTACTTAAGGCAGAAAAATCACAATGAGAAGAGCACAGCCTGTTTGCTGATCTCTGTAATATGCCTGGATTTTCTGAGATCACCCATTATGCAGTCTTCAGTTTCTGCAGTAACTGTGCTTCAAATGGAGTGAAGATAATGCTTGCTGAGGAGGTAGGGGACTGCAAAGCCACAGCTTTTACCACAACGAAGAGATGTAATGCAAATACCACCCGGACACATAGCCTTTCTTTTATTTCTCAATAGACACAGACACTGATCAGAACTAAACCAGAGTTGTTAGCTGAGGGCCTAAAAGACACATCCATGCTGCCCTGATCCTATTGCACTGTCTTCTGAAAGAAACTGGATCCCACAAATCTTGCAATTCTATTTACACTTTATTCTATACAATGCACAATGTTCTCTATTTAACAAAAACCAGTTATTTAAATATCATTTAAGCATTATAATAATAAGCATTTCTGCAAACACTTGTGAGCTCCAGTCATTTGCTATTTAAAGGACTGGGCTGGTACACACTTCCAACAGAATTATCTTCTAGTATCTTGAAAACCCCATGTGTTGGTTTTGCATGGCTTGATTTTTGGTGAGGAGGGAAGAAGCCAGGCACGCAAGTGATTTTCTGTGAAGAGCTGTTAGCTTCCTCCATGCCTGGCAAAACCAATCCCTGGCTGGCTCTGAGAACAGGCATGCTACTAAGCCACTCAGGTAATGCCTCTGTGATAATTTATTTAAGAAAGAAAATAAAACGAGCGAATGCTCTCTTTCTTCCTCGGAAGGGTGGGCAGACGCCAGGACCCTCCCAGCGCTGGCAGCAGCCCTGTGGCTGAGGCCAGGAGCAGGTAAGGCCAAGAGCGGCCGCGGGGCCACCACCACCTCGGTGTGGCCGCTGCCCTGTCAGCATGGCTCGCAGTGAACTTCACTTGCTTAGCTGCTTTCAACCAGCCGTGCTGCGGGCAGCAGGGCAGAAGCAGTGACAGCAGCTTTTCCTTTTTGGCACCCCATATGCAGAGAGGCACTGAGTGGAGCTGGCAGCTGGCACCACCCACGAGGTGTGGGCAGGGACCACGTGGCCAGCAGTGAAGGGCATGGCAAATAATTCCCCAATACAGAGCCAAGATGGGATCAACCTTTCAGCACT
>VZRX01000299.1:141935-159783 GCA_013398075.1 Notiomystis cincta | reverse complement strand
GGCGGGGGCCGCCACCGGCGCCGCCCTGGGCTCCTTCATGTGGATGCCGTGCTGGTTTTAGCGGGCCCCGGCCCTCCTTTAACCCACCCCCGGCTTGGAACCCGCCCTGAGCCCCCCTCAGCCTCCCCGGCACACCCTGGGGACGGAGAGCCCGCCCACGCCCTCCTCCCAGCCCCAGCTTCTGCGTTGAATAACCCCCGAGTGCTTCAGAGCCCCCCAGAACCCACTGCAGAACCCCAGAGCATCCGATTCCCATCGGCAGAGGGCCCGGGGAGCTGCCGGGGCTGCTGGCAGAGCTTCCTCACCCCAAATCTCCACAGGGAGCTGGCTGCAGAAGTACTGGGTGTGGGAGCAAGGGGGATTTAATCTGGGGGGAAGTGGCTGGATCCTTTTTGGCTGGGTGAACCCCACGATGCAGAGGCTTTTTAAGGGCTTTTTTTGGGAGAGGCTCCAGCACTGGAGCAGGAGCTGACATGGAGCAGGGATGCTCAAGAGGTGGGTGAAAGATTAAGGAGGATGAAAACCTTTGCAGGATTTCCACCCCTTTACAGCTTGCATCGGTCCCCTGGGCCTGGCCATGCTGGAGAAATGGTGCAAAACCCTCAGGAACTGGAGTTAAACCCTTGGGAACTAGGCCGAGAAGAGCCCAGGGAATAACCCAACCTCTCCAGCCAAGCAGGGAGGGTCACACAGCACCCTCAGTTTCACCCTGATTTTTGGGAGGGGGAGAAGGGCAGCTCTCCATGGGGACCAGGGAGCCTTTCTGGCAGCCAAGCCGGGATCTTCACAGCAGGGATTTGGGATTGAGGGGGGACACACATCAGGCCAGGGGACAAGCAGCAGCTCAGGGTTTTGGTTGGGAGGCACCAGAGAGATGGCGATGGAAGAGGTGAGGAGCAGCTGCCGAGCGTCGCCCCTGGAGCCGGGATGGTACCCTGGAACCACGACTGGCATTGAATTTAGGAATTACAAACCCCACAGCTGGATAGAAACCACCAGTGACACCAGCACCCCAGCCTGCTCTTGCCTTTAGAGCCCCGGGTCAGTTCATCCCTGCGCCTGTCAGGGCATTGGGATATCCCAACTCACCATCCTCATCCTCTCCTGCATTCCCTGCCTCCCTCCTGCTGCGCACCTGCTCCCAGACAGAGGAAAAAAAATACAAAAAACCCTCTTTGAAGTCTAATAAAGGCAGCGAAAAACCAGCCCTGGCCTGCGGGTGAGTGAGGATGAGGAGGGAATGCTCAGCCTCGGCCACATCCGGGGGTGGGAAGGATCGTGTCCCCCTGGAGAGCTGCCCAGGGATGTCACCGGCTGCCCCGCCCCTTTCCAACCGGGAGCTCTGGGCTCGCACCTCCAGCCTCCGGGTGTGGCACAGTGGCCCCAAAGAGACACAGAAGGGACAAAGCTGCCCCAAAATTCCTGCTCCCGTGCAAGAGAACCAGCATGGTGTGCTGGCAGAGCAGCTCCTTCCTTTGGAGCACGGATTCCGCTTGGGAAGGGCCCAGAGCAGCGTCAGGCACTGCCAGCCCCGGGTTAGGCCTCGACAGAATCCCTGGCTCTGTTTCATTTGCAAAGCAGGAGCCACGCCTGCCTCCCAGCTTCTAAACCAGGGATTCAGGCCCCTCCAGCCCTCTGTTAATTCCAGCACGAACCCCAGCTCCCAAGGGCTGGAGAAGAGAAGGATCTGGCCCCACACACCCCACTGCACCCCTATCCCCTGTGCCTGTGACTCCGCTCAGCCCCTCAGCGCTCGCTCACGGCACCTCCCCTGGCACCAGCCCTCCTGGGCCACTGATCCAGCACCCACAGCTGTCCTGCCACAGGAGGGGCATGGGAATGAAATAGCTCCTGTCACAGGGGCCACTGTCCCCATTTCCAGCCCATGACACGTCCCAGCTGTGTGTGCTGGCATCCCAAAATCCCCATGTGCTGGGTTGATCCATCAGCGTGGCCAGCAGGGGAGGGGGATTCTGCCCTGCTCAGGTGAGACCCCACCTGCAGAGCTGCCCCAGCCCTGGGGCCAACAGCAGGAGGACGTGGAGCTGCTGCAGAGAGTCCAGAGGAGGCCCCGGAGCTGCTCCAGGGCTGGAGCCCCTCTGCTCCGGAGCCAGGCTGGGAGAGCTGGGAGTGCTCACCTGGAGAGGAGAAGGCTCCAGGGAGAGCTCAGAGCCCCTTGCAGGGCCTGAAGGGGCTCCAGGAGAGCTGGAGAGGGACTGGGGACAAGGGATGGAGGGACAGGACACAGGGAATGGCTCCCCACTGCCAGAGGGATAGATGGGATATTGGGAAGCTTCTCTGGGCAGCCCGTGCCAGGGCCTCACCACCCTCCCAGGGAAGAATTTTTCACCAGTATCTAATTTACCAATCCAATATCCATTTTATGATTCACCAGCCGAGGTGCATGATCCCAGGTGAGACACACTGGGAGATGGAAACATCAGGAAACTTGTTACCAATAGCAACACAGAAACTGTCCCTCCCTCTCATGCCATGTCCAGCTGCTGACCTGCAAAAGCTCCTTTTCCCCAGCTCAGACACTCATGCTCCTCATCCCTGAGGTACCTGAACATTCCAAAGCTGTTCATCCTTCTCTCGGGCTGTGCTGGTCTCCCAGAGGTGCAGGGACACGGAGCAATCCAGGCAAGGACCGTGCTGGACCAGCACGTGCCTCCAGCAGCAATTCCCGGGGTCTTCACGCTGCCGGTGGGAACAGCTGGTGGCAGGCGGGCCCTGAGCTAGGGAGCTAAATGAAGGAGCAGTTAAATATTATATAAATAATTCTGGAAGCACAAACAATAGAACCACAGCCCACAAAAGTACCTGGCTTGGTGTGCTCCGCTCAGGTGAGGCTTCCCAGGAGCTCGCGGTGCCGACGGAGAGGGACGGGGAGTGCTGAGGGACAGAGATCAGGGCTGACCCGCTCCGTTCCCAGCTCCAATCCAGGCTCGCAGCACTCCTCTCTCCCAGCAGGGAGAGCTGCTGAAGCTCTAAACACGGAGCAAAGCTCAGAACAACTCCAAAACCCCTCGGAAAAACGGGATCCGCAGGAAGGAGCAGGCACCAGCCATTAACGCCCATCATGCCCACAAAGCGCCTGGAAAATGAATCCCACAATGTCCCACGGCACAGAATCAGCTGGGGACCACGCGTCCCTCGCTGTGATCCAAACCCATTTCTCTGGAAGTCAAGCAGCTCGGGAAATGTCAGGATCAAACCTCCAATTTCCATCCAGCCCCCCTTCCCGAGCGGGGAAAGGTCAGTGCCAAGCCACCGGTGCTGGGAGCATCGATAAATCCCATTTTGTCCCTTCCCCACCCTGCACCCGAGGACACGCAGCGCCACCGAGGGACCCACTGGCTGTGGGAGAGACACTTCAGTGCTTTAATTAGCACTGACTTTAATCAAGCCTTTAATAACATCCTCGTTCCAGACGTGCTCTCCGGGTGGCCGACGGCGAGCACTCAAAATGGCTCTAATTTAAACAGGTGGCAGGCCTGGAAAATTCGATTTGGGAACAGCCCCCCTCCCTCCCAGCCCAGCAGGGCAGAGCTGTGGGGCAGCAGGAGCATCATCACCCAGCTGCCTCCAGCCCTTCCCTGCCCCTTATCCTCCCGGGAAGGGCAGAGCTGCAATTCCACGGGCGTTTAATTCCCGACACGCCCGAGCCCGACCTTCCCGGCATCGGTCTGGGCACTCAGCTCCATTCTGCTCGTTCAAGAGGATCCTAAATATTTTATAAAAAGCCACGTTTGACTTTACCGTGTGCTTGGTCCAGGGTGGGGAAGGAAAAAACGTTTAAAGAGGGGGGGAAATAAAATCGGTATTTTTGTCAATTGATGAAAAATCAATTCAATTGATGAAAAAACAATGCCACTGGTGAAACTCCAAGCCCAGCAAGCCAGGGAAGCCCGGCTCAGGCAGCGGGAGAGCAGCAGAGGAGGAGGCAGCGCAGATGGGAGAGGGAGGCTGCTCCGAGGTCCGCGTGTCTGCAGCTGCCTCCCTGACTGCGGGAGCGCTGGCAGCCCGTGCCGCAGCCTGCCCGCCTCGTTTATCTTCCCTCGGAGCTGGGACATGCCCAGCATGGAAAAAGGTGCTGCTGCAGCAGGTAGGGAGAGCCTCTGCACCTCGCCTTGCTGAGCATTCGGCCGCTGGAAGCAGAACCGCAGCGAGGAGACGGCGCGGCTGCCGCAGCAGCTCTGCAGATGCTGCCGGGAGGCTGCGGTGGCTCCTCCAGCCTGGAAAAACCAGGGCTGAGCCCACCAGCGAGCAGAGAAGCCATCAGCACACTCCAACCCGAGCCAGATCCTCCCTCTTGGATTTTGGAGCCGGGCTGGGAGAGGGAGCTCGACCCACTGCAGCCACGAGCAAGCGGCCAGGAGCACCCTCCGGAGCTGGGGGTGCCCCCCACCCACTCCCTCCTCCATGGCAGCCCCCTCTCTGCAGGTTAATCCAGCCCCCCTTCACCAGTGGGAGGTTGGGAATTGGGATAGCAGTGGGAGGTGACAGTCCCAAGACTATCAATGGCAGCAGCCAGGAGGAATCAAGGTGGTGATCATGGTGTTTCCAGAGGCTCCCACTCAGGGCACGACCTGGAGGTGCCAGGTACAAGGAACTGAAGTTTCCCCAAGGGACAAAACCCTTTTCCAGGGACTCATCTGTGTGTCCCCCCTCCCCCCGCCCCCATGACTGTTTCCATATCCCTAATTCCAGCACGTCTCCACCGCTACATTCCCGTTTCACCACCACTTCATTCGTGGTCCTTTCAACGGTGAAGAGCTTGACCAAGAGACCAAGGCTGGGTTGTTGGTGTTCCCACACCAAATCCAGGTAATTCCCCTTCTCTACTGGCCAGGTTGGACAGGGCTTGGAGCAACCTCGGCTAGTGGAAGGTGTCCCTGCCCTTGACAAGGGGTGGCACTGAATGCTCTTTAAGGTCCCTTCCAACCCAACCACGCTGGGATTGCACGATTCTCTCCTTCAGGAAAGCAAAGGGTAACTCACCAAAGAGCATCTGCTACTCACCTCCCCGGCCCCGCAGACCCGGCTGCCATCTCCAGCAAGAAGGAGGCTTAGGGAGGATGCTCCTCAGGGAACGTGGGCTGGGTGCACCCGCCGAGGCCCAGGGAAGCCGAGGCAGCGGTGAGGCCGCACAAGGCGCCCGAGTCGCCTCTGGGAAGGGACCGGAGGAAGCAGCTGGACGCAAAGAGCAGCGGGAAGGGAGCACAAGGGCACAGCTGCAGCCGGCAGGGGCCGGGCTCCGTCCCGGCATCGCTCCTCGGGCGCTGGAAACAATCGCAGAGACACGGCAGGGCACTGCAGCAACAGCAAACACCCCCCTCCGGCGCCTTCCCCCCCAAACAGAGCCCCCAAACTGCTGCTGCCCTCACCCAGCAGCCTCCTGCAGCACTCCGTTCCCCCCGAGGAGCTGCGCCTCCCGCTGAGAGAAGAGAGCCAGAGCTTTCCAATGAGACAGGTATTTATTTAGTTCAAGCGCTAAGGATTTGTTCTCTTGTTGTTGGTGGTTCATATTATCAAACAGAGCTGAGGTACCAGTGACATTCCAACATGAAGAAAAGGAACCTTTTTTTCCCCTTACACAATTTCTTCAACTACTTTTATCAAGACAAAACGTGAGGCATGGAATAGCTGCATGATGGACTGTACAACGAGCAAGCCAGAGCAGGGAGGAGAAAAGAAACAGAGCCGAGACCTTCGCTCAAAAAATCACACGAAAATCAGCATTAAAAACGTCTGTTCCCATGGTTCCACTGGCCACATCCATGGAGCAAAAGAAAATTAAAATCTAAAACCTGACAGATGGATGGATGGTGCAAAAAAAAAAATAAATTCAATATAAAGACCAGTTGCTGCTGTCCTCACCTCAGAAGTGTGTTTTCTCTGGAAAACAGGGATGAGGACAGGATGGAGCCCTGTGGCCACGTTAAGCACAGACTATCAGCAAGGACATGCACTGAACGTACCTGGCTGTGCTGAGCAGCCCCAGGGACCTCGTCTGGAAGCGCCAAACCACGGCCTCGTCCGTGCTCCTGCAGCCCCCCAGCCGTGCTGAGCACGGAGCTGTGGGAACGCTGCTCTCCAGACCTTTGTTTCCAGGGAGTTCTGGACAAACCTGCTCTCAGGTCTTCCAGGAAAAGCAGCCAGGCTGCTGGTCCACCACAGCCCGCACGGGCTAAGCCAGCTCCTTAAATCCGGTGCTTAAAGCTTGGGACTGTGGGAAGCAGAGGGGGCTGGTTCTATCAGAAGCAAAAAAAACCAAAAAAAAAACCCAAAAAAAAGGATGTGCTTGTGAGGAACAGCCAAATGAGGACCAACAGAAGCTGCACAGAGAACCAAAGGAGAAAAAAGCAACCCAAAGCAAAGGAAGAAGCAGCAGGATGAAGCATTTCAGCACGGTTAAGAACAGTACAACAAAGGAAAAGCAGCCAGGTTTCCTTCCCCCAGAGAGTTTCTTTTAAATAAAGAATGATCCTTTGTCACATATCATTGATGTTTATTTCAAGACATGCCACGTCAAAAAAACTCGCCTTTAATATTGCATTAGAAAAGCACTTTTACATCTCGTTCTGCCTTTAAGTTATTGTTGTGCAGAGTTGCTAGAAACCCAGGGCAGGGCACGAGCCTGGCATTCACCTCAGGAATGAAGAATTCCAACTCTTTTATGCCCGCTTCCTGGGGAAAGTGGTGGTGAGGACGATTCCCTTCCTCTCCCCCAGGTGGTTATTTTAGGTGGTAGAGAGAGGGGCAGAAGAGAACCAAGGAGGAGCCTGAACACTCCCTTGCAATTGTCCGTTTGATTCGCAATCGCAACGCAGACTCGAGAATTCCTTCCTGCACTGTAACTCGGCCAGAGTCGCCCAGCAAACAATGTATTTACAATTGTGTTTATTAACTTACACAGCAACTTCACAATGACTAGTAAAGATTAAAAGGGTGCACTTCTAGTGTGTTCCATTCCGTGTTTCTCGGGTAGCTACATCTCGCAACATCAGCAAAGCTCTACACAGATTCCTCAGCCAAAAGGAAAACAACAAAATCAGCACGGAAAAGAGTAAAAAAATTGAAGCCGAGAAATAAATATCAAAGAAAAAAAAAGGTTAATTGTGAGCCTAATTCCATAGAAAACTAAATTACTAATTGTTTAACCAAACTATACAGCTCTAGAGAACCGAACTAAACCAACTCGGAAGACTGAACATTAAAAAAAAAAACAAAACTAAAAAATAAAGGCATAAATCTGCATAATCAGAAGTTGGTTTCCATCCTACTCAAGTCCCTCCCTTTCCAACTAAGATGCCTCAACTAGGATTCTGTAGGATCAAAGTAAACACCCCTTCCCCACCGACCTATGCCCACGCTCTGGAAAAGCGGGTGCCATTCCCCCTCTGCTGGGGCAGCCAGCTGCTCTTCCCTCTTTCTCCCAAACTTCCAAGGTTTCAATCGCCTTTGGCAGGTTTTAGTGCCAGTCCTGATTTCAGTATTTCCCCTAAAAAAGCAAAGAAGCAAAATGCTCTCTCCTCCAAACAGCTGAACTGTTACATTCCCATCTCTCAGGCAGTAATAATTCACTTCATTGGTGTTCTACTTAAAAAGGAAAAAAAAAATGCTCTGAAAACTCATTTTGCACTCGAAACATAATTTCCCTGTTTCCTGCAAGTGTTTTGCTAATGCACATCCACCCTTTCCTTCCCCCCCAAATCCTCCAGAAGCCACTCGTCCCAAAGAGCCCGTCCGTATTTCCCAGTATGCTTCCTTGGAAATGTGTCCCCGGTGCCTCGGCGAGAATTCCCAGCTCCAGCAGCCGGCGGTGCCAAACCCCCGCCAAGGCAGGGCTGCGTCTGGACACCAGGCAGGCTCGCTCTGCTCAACGCAATTAAGAGCTTGGGGTTAATTTGTGTTTAATTATCAAGGATAAGCGTTTAACCCTCGGCATCTGCCGCCTCCCCCCGTGATTCCGCCTGCTGTCTACGCATTCCCAGTTTCTGAGAGAAATCCAATGGGTCAGATTTGCAAGCCTTCTTCTGCACATACATCTCGTCTAGGTCCAATTCCAAACTTACTCAGTTGCCATCATTTCAAAGTGCAATATCATAACATATTAAAAAAGGAACAAATATTAAGAAATTGTACCTATTTTTTTTTGTTTGGATTTTTTTTTTGCTTTTGTTTTTTTTTAAAGTTATACCTAGAATACGCTGGAATATTTTGGCTTTTTTTTTTTTCTTATAAATAATGAAGACACTGACATTTTGTTGGTGTGTGTGTGTGTGGGGTGTGCTTGTGAAGCTAAAGATCATCTCCACGAGACAGCCAGCGATGATGAACTGCGATACGTTATTACGGAAAGGGGAAGGTTCAAGCCAATATTCACACTGCAGTCAATGAAGAGGACAGGGAGGGAAAGCAGTGATGTTCTGGAGAAAGGTGGAAGCCACATGGTATTAGCAGGAACAGCCTCCTTCACTGACAGGCTGCTCTTGAGGCTTTTCCAGTTTTATGTCAATCACTGGAAGGAGGAAGTTAAGGCAAACAGATCTCCGGCTCCGTTTCCCTACCAAGAGCAGGATTCTGAATGGTGTTTCCAGAGCTTCCCACTGAAATGCCTGGAAAGACCAGCTCCAAACCGAAGGTTTCTCACCTGCCCCTCTTGCCCTGGCACAATAAATATGCAGAAGAACCAATGCTTGTCTCCAAGCAGTCTGCTCTTCCCAGCGGTCCCCCCATCTCTTGCTGAGAGAATTAAAGAAGCATGGATACCCCTAAGGGTCTAACCACTGTTCCTGCAGAACCACAGAACCATGCAGGTTGGAAGAGCCCGCTGAGATCTTCAAGGCCACCAGTATCTCACATCCCCAAGTGCCACATGACTTTACATCACTCTGGGAACGGGGGCTCCAGCCCTTCCTGGGCACCACGGCACATTGGTAACCCGCAGAGCTCCGGCTGCGCCATCCCGACCTCCCCACCGAGCCTTGCTCGGTTAAACCTCTCTGTCCCACCAGCAGCCAGCAAAGCCCTGCCACCAGCCTGAATTCCCCCTTCCAGTGACAGCTGCTGTCCCACAAGGTCACTGCAGAGCTGGCTGCTCAGAACCTGCCTGTGATAAGCGACTCCCTCTGCAGCACTCGAATTCCCAATGGATGCCCTACAGTTACGGCCTCACGGAGCCTTTCCCAGGAGGAGCTTAAAATGCTAATCCCCAGCTCAGAGCTGTTCACCACAAGTCTCCAGCATTCCCCTTATCAGAGAACACAGAGGCAAAGAGATCACACAGCTGGTACTTCCAGCTTATTTCTTTAGGGGGTTGAGTTGCTTTTTGAAGAGGTTTGGAGAAAATAAACACGGAAAGGGAAACAAAAGACCACTAACTCATCTCCAAAGTTTGGTCTGTTTGGCTGATCTAAAGCTTGAAGTGTGTTTAAGTTGGAGATGCTTGACATGAGCCTTGCCAGCTTCATCTCAGAGCACGAGTGGGTCAAGATCCTTGAACCTTCCATGTTCTGCAAAAGTATTCCTGTTAATCCTAATGCAGCTGCCTGGGAGAGGATCCTAGTCCTTCCCTGCTATCTGCAGGAAGCCAAATTCCCAGTGCCCTTACTGCACTCCCATTTAGAGACTGGTGATCAGACTCCCTGCCACAGCCCCTGCCTGTGCACTCTACCCCTCCTCAGTAATAAAGGTGGTTGCTCATTAACCTTTTGGGGACCTGCATAAGGAAATATTTCTGATCACTCAAGTCCCTATCACACAAAGCTTGTGCCTTGGCAGCTGCAATCCCCAGCTTCCCAAATCCTTCTTTCCCCTATACATCAGATGCTCTGATGGAATTTCAGGTGCCAGGCTTGTCCCACTCCCACAGTTCCTGGGACTTCCTTTCTCCAAGGCACAGTTTCTCCTCTATTTACCAGCTCCACGATCCCTGCTGCAAATAAAGCCAACAACCCTGGAAAAGCTGCTATTCCAAACACACCTACCTGGCCAGGTCAGTGACTCCAGTGTAGCCATACTGCCTGTCATGCCTTTTCCATCCCTCATGCCACCTGCTTTCCCCAGGCTGAGACTGATCTCATCAGCTGAGGCTTCTCCCTCCCACTGCAGAGATGCTGCCTGGGGCCCAGGCTGTGACAGGCTGCTCTGAGAGGTTATGGGATCTCCATCCTTGGAGATTTCCCAAGTTTCCCTGAATGTGACCTGGAGAAACCAGCCTAATCTGGGAGTCAGCCTTGCTTTGAGCAGGAGGGTCAGAGAAGGGGTTTGCAGAGGTCCCTTCCAAGACAGTTTGGTTTTGGATTCTGTCAGTCAGATCTGCAAGAGCCACAGGGGCTTTTTTTCAGACCTCTTTGCAGCTGTTTTCTCCCACCTCCCTCCCCACATCCCACACGTTGAAACACGGAGCAAAGACTCCTTTCCCCTGCTGCCTCCACCCTCAAAACCCCTGCTCCCAGCCTTCCAACCCACCAACCCTTCTTCCTCAGCACTTCAAGCTCGAAGGTTACTTGCCCCTATTCCCCCTGTTTCTGGGATGTCCACGAGCTGAGCGGGGGCTGCAGAGGGTTTTCCTCGTCCAGGGTAATGCCTGGCACAGGCACAAGGCACAGAAAGGATACTGTCTTCTCTACTTTTGTCTTGTGTGCTTTCCATCCCAGGCAAGGCAGCTGCCACGCGTCGGAAAAGCTGCAAAGAACCACACAGGGAACAGATGAAAACAACGGCTCCCCCCGGCTGAGAGAGTTCAAACAATGATTCAACACATCCTCCAGCACTATTTACACTGCTCAGCCCCAAAATCCTGACACCAAATATAACCTTTATTCCTAGAAAAGGGCAAAGCACAGCTCTTGTTAGTGGAGATCAGAGGGCTGCGAGCAGTAAACCTCCTGCCCCTTCTCTGCAAATAGGATGGGTGGGATCCAGCATTTCACCTCACACCTCCCGTGGATGTCCATGGACCCTGACAAATTCCCCATGCCAGGTGGGAATTAGATTTTCACACCTCCCCAGAGCATCACAGAGGAGCATGGACATGCTGATGAAGGCAAACACACCATCCAGGGGCCTGTCACCACATCAGCCCAGCTGACACACATGCAAGAGTGGCAGAAAATGGGATGTACGGACAGGATTTCTTCCAAGCCTCACCCATCTGTGGCTCAGGCTCTTAGGAACCAGACAAAGGAATGTGCCCAAACCTAATCCTCATCTTTTGGTCCCCACTCCGTGGTTATCCTATGTCCACATTCAGGGCATGAAGCACAGGACAAATACCACTCAAACATCACCTCCAGTTCCCCAGCAAGGTCTGAGCTCCAAACTCTCCCCATGGTTTTATTCCTCTTGAAGGAGGCGAGATGGAACAGGACTGATTCCCTCTCCTTCATTTCCTACCTTTGCCCCTGAGGCTCAGGCTTGCAATTCCCACCACACAGCTTCTCCTCGGCCCTCTGGGTGAGGACCCTACAGATCTGCCCCCTACCAGTGCAGAAGAACTCCCTTGAATTCAGCTGCCTGTCCCCCCCAGCACAAGATGCTCTCCATCCACCACGCGCTCCCACTGCATCCCTGAGAGCCGCGCGGGAGTCCCGGATCGCCCGGTGCGGGTCTGACGTCAGCCCTGGTGTGTTCCATTACTGCACGTTTTCCTGCCTCTCCTCAAATGACACAAAGCTAAACCACTTATTCCCAGTGACCCACTTTCCACAGAAACTGAGCCAAGCCACTGCCAGCCTGTTTACATCAGGAATGTGGGTACCCGAGCAGCCCCGCGGGTCCCTGCCCAAGGGCTTTCCTCACTTCGCCTCCCAGTGTCCAAACGATGCTGGGGAGACAATTAAGAAGACTTTGCTGGCTTGACAGCCCCCTCCAAGCTCACCGTGAGCAAGCCCTCAGGTCTGTCTGGGACCTTTCCTGGCAGGAATCTGGCTCACAGTGGAATCTGAGCCAAGGATGGGGGTCTGACAAGTCGGTCCTTGACGTAATTCTCTGATTTCAGCCAACAATTTCAAAGCAAAAAAGCTTAGTACACCCCTCTCTGTGTTTCTGTGAACCTTTGCCATTAACCTGGACCTTCCAGCCTCCCTGAAAATCTCAGGGAAATCCTCATAGGTCAACCAAGAGGTATCAAAACTCACATCAAAATTCCAGATGCTAAACCGTACCTGAATTGACAGCAGGAATGCCTATGGGCAGAGGAAGGGTGAGGAGCCTTTAAAAAATCCTCAGCTGATGAAACCAACTGGAATTCCTGCATTTTAACCACACTGCTGACAGAAAGGCTGTTTAAAATACAGCAATCCTTTCTTTACATTAAGACCAGGAATAAAATGATGCTTTTAGCAGTATTTCTCCCCTAAATTATCGGACTAAAAATAGGAATTTGGCAACTAAGAAAAATCAACTTTCTTTCTTTCTTATTAACCTTCTGCTTATCAGCCCCAGCATATGTGAATAAATCCAATTAAGGAAACTTCCTGATGGTTGGAAAGCAGCCTTCCCACAGGGCCCTCCGAGCTTCCTGGTGCTGTCAGCCCCGAGCCAGTGTGTGTCTATACACACATGTACATGTTTAAATGTTTGTGTGGGTATAAAAACACAAGTATTGATGAGCATCCAGGACTTTTTTCCAAGGCAGGAGTTAAATGCAGCAGCTGAAAGACTAAGAGCCACACAAATTCTCCTTCAGCGTTCAACTCTGCAATGTGCTTCCTGATAGAAACTCTGGAAAAGAGCCTCATCTCTCTCCATCAGTTTCAAGTCGTTTGCCAAACTGTGCCTTTCCTACTACTCCAGCCAATAAATCCCAACAGATCAGAGTCACAAAGGACTGCAGGCATAAACCAGTTTTCAGCCATACTCCAGCAGCAATATGGAAAGGACAGGAGGATCACTGTCCAGATGGAAGAGCCAGGCACGAAACCTGTTCCCCAATGCAAGGCAAACAAAAATCTTTCCCTGATTCTCATTCTCTGTAACTCAGAGTGTAATTCTTGCCCATCAGATGGAGAAGAATCAGAAGACAGGAGGAAAAGCCCAGCTCTGTGAGAACAGGGTCACAGAGGGGCTGTGCTCAGAGAGCTGCTGCCGTGAGAAAGTTCTTCTGCCAAGGACCACATTCATCCCCTGGCTCTTCCAGGGCCAGTGTGGAGCGTGCCAGGTACTGCTGGAGGGAGGAATTCAAGGGCTCTCCCTCCCCTCTCCTTCGACAAGACAGCAAAATGAACCCTGACATATTCTGGGCATGAAATCCACCGAGTAACAATAAGATTCCCTGAAATACAGACTGCCGAGACAGAGCAGGAATCGCAAAGTCTTTTAAAGCTTATTCAGGGCTGACAGAATGAATCAGAGACTACAATTCTCTGCATTAAATGGAGCAAGTTATCTACTTCTCTTCTCCAGCTTAAGGCTCCCCTGGCAATCAGTCTTTGCAGCATCCAAAAGCCAATCTTTTCCCCTCTGCTGCACCAGTTTAACCCCACAATAACACCACAACCTCTTTTATTCCCTAACATCCACTCATTTTTCCTTCAATGCCCCCTGCCCAAAGCCAGAAGGAACGGAAAGTGTGAAGGACCCTGGGGACTGCAAACAGCTCTGCAGTCACAGATCTGACAGTAGCCAGCACTGAGGTGCCATCCTCAGAGCTCTCCCCTTTCCTGGCACAGGGAAGGGCAAAAAAAGCCTGGCAGCAGCACGTTCTCCTCTGCTTCTTTGCTGGAAGAAGATGCTGGTGCTGGAATACCTGCTGTTGGAAGTACAGAGCATCTCACCTGCTGTTGGAAGTACAGAGCATCTCACCTGCTGGGGTCCCAGCACAAGGCCAGGCCCTCTGATCTGCAGGACAGCAGGAGCCGAAGGCAGTGCCCTTCTATCTTTCCAGCAGAAAAGGAGGAACCAGAAGCTAAATGCAGCACACAAGGACAAAAGTCCCCTGGATTCCCACTGATGAGGAGGAGCTGGAAAAGTCACAGCCATTCCCTCCCCGAGCAGGACAAGAAATTCGGCTGTTTCTGTATGAAAATCAACTTAGACAGTGATTGTTCTGCAGGATCAGAATATACTGGGAGTAGAAGTTATTGGTTATGGGGAAGGTCAAATTTGCATTCAGCTTATTAAGGATTTTACACAGGTTATGGGAAGGGGATCCATTCTGCAGTTGTACTTTCCCATTTCATTGAGAATTTATTGCTGAGTTACTCAAATAAATTCACGCAATTTAACAGAGAAGCTGCAAGGAAACAGGAAACTATCTAAGTGGTGGTATTAAAAGTCTTATCCTTTGATAATTGCTTAAACAACTACTTACTAAACTAATAAAAAATCAGAGTTAGAAATATTCTAGAGTATAGAATAGCTTTGAAACCCTTGGACATCCCAGTCCATGCCTGCAACACGTGGATCAAAACTGAGAAGAAAAATCCATTTTTAATTATTTTTGAATATCCACTCCTGTCTTTGCACATTATCAAATCCTCAGGGTTCCAGCTGTGGCCCTGAAAGACACAACTCCCTCACAGGCTTGGGTACAGAACCTCTGGAAATGGGGCAGGGCACAGAAACTCCCTCAAGGAAAGGAGGAGTGTAGAGCTGCATCATCATCATCATCATCATGATCACTCCTCTCAGTGAGGCAACTGCTCTCAGTGCACACCCCCAGGTCTAAGCACTCATTAAGGATTGCAGCACAGAATCCAAATCTTAATTACAAGGCAGCCTCTGCTGTGGCAGGATAATTGGGGGACCCTGGAAGCCAAGGTGCCCATGGTGGGTAATGCAGTGAAACAGCTCTGAGTTAACACTGCTATAATTATCCCATTATATAGGGAATCATTTTGCTACTTAGAGACAAAGTCAAGGGACATTTTAATAACAGACCCTTTAGTCCTGCCTGGAACATAAAGTAGTTTATCATCCTATTTTATTACTCTTGGTACCCTTCTGCATGGAAGCCATTTGTGTAACTACCTATATAAAATATATATGGAATGTCATCCATACACATAGAATCCTGATGGTTTGGGATGGAAGGAACCTTAGAGCTCATCCATGGGCAGGGACACCTTCCACTAGCCCAGGCTGCTGCAAGCCCCATCCAGCCTGGCCTTGGACACCTCCAGGGATCCAGGGGCAGCCACAGCTTCTTTGGGCACCCTGTGCCAGGGCCTCACCACTCCCACAGCCAGGAATTCCTGCCAATATCCCATCCAGCCCTGCCCTCTGGCAGTGGGAAGCCATTCTCCGTGTCCTGTCCCTCCATCCCTTGTCCCCAGTCCCTCTCCAGCTCTCCTGGAGCCCCTTCAGGCCCTGCCAGGGGCTCTGAGCCCTCCCTGGAGCCTTCTCCTCTCCAGGTGAACACCCCCAGCTCTCCCAGCCTGGCTCCGGAGCAGAGAAGCTCCAGCCCTGGAGCAGCTCCGGGGCCTCCTCTGGACTTGCTCCACATCCTTCTATCCCTGGGGGACAGGGAGGTGAACACAGCATTCCACACATGTGTTTGCTCTGTGGAGACACCCAAGAATTTATGTCTTCCCTAGATCTGAATTTAAAGAGCCACAGTTCATCTCAGGACATAAACCCTCCTTTTTCTGCAGTCCCATCAGTTCAAAAGACCTTTCACTGCTTTCCCCAATTCAAAAGCAACTCATCATCTACTAGAAATAAATAGCTCTGCCAGTCCAGGAACATTTGCTGGCACTTCCAGTGCCTTCCAACAGAGTGGGAACAGCAGTTGCACTGTCTCCCTGTGCACTGGAAGCATTTTAAGCCGTCACGCTCCTCCTTCACTGGTTTGTTCATTCACTGGAACAGAATCACAAACAATCCCCAGACCTGTGTTTCCCCAACTTTTTGTCTCAGTCTAAACAGCAAATCTGGATTATCAAAAACCCAGGAAGGTGTGATTCTGTACTCACAAAGCTTCTTCCATAACTCCTCTGCTCTTTAAGGGGAAGGAAGTCCCAAGTCATTTGATGCAAGGTCAGAGATCCTTCAGAACCTCAGTCAACAATTCAGCTCTGAGGTGCTGCTTGCTGTGTGTGTAGTACAATTCCCACCGGCCCCCTCTGCCAAGGCTTCCAAGATCCAGGGAAGTGCTGCTCCCACAGGGGTGGGTTAACAGCAGCCACTCACCTGTTTTACATTGTATCCTGCTTTTGCACTAGTTTCAATGAACATTACATTCAACTCTTTGGCTTTCCTTTCTCCTTCCTCAATGGACACTTGTCTGGGGAAGAAAACACAGAGTTAGGGGAAAAAAACACAACAAAATCTGGACAAATATCTTAATAATTAAGGTTTGTTACAATTCTGAAAGCACAGAATGTGTTTTTTCCTGCATGGAATGCACAGCTGCAGACAGGTCTCACCACTTCAGGTACCAGATCCACTTCCACAGCACACCTGGCTCCCAAAGCAGAACTCAGCATTCCAGCAGAACAGCCAAATGTTCACCCCAAATCTATCCAGGAGGCTGTGCTTTTATATCTCTGAACAATTAGCAATCACAGTCCAAAAATAATCATCAAAACCAAACTGTTCTAACAAAGGTCCGAGTGTAACCATTTCATATGAGAGGAATTTTGTCCCATTTTCCCCTGGATATGTGTTCCACTCATTAAGCAGAACATTATTAAGAACAAATATTTGTAATGGTTTATTCATTCACTGATGTGGGCTGTAGTCCACAATCCCTTCTCTCCCAACATCTGAGCAAGTTGGTGATGGTTTTTCAACTCACTCACAGCATCAAGGTGGAAATTTGGCTTAGCCAAAAGAGGGCTTAAAATTGAGATTTCTCTAGTCACAGCCATCTCCAGAAAAGAAATGCATTTAAATATACTCCTTAAACTAGGAGCAAACAGCAGCAGAGTAAGAAAAGCATTTGAAAGCTGGATTATTCCTCCATACCTCTTATCTGCTAGATCTGTTTTATTTCCCACCAGCATGATGATGACATCACTGCCCCGTTCCGTTCTGACATCATCGATCCACTTTGTGGTTTGCTGGAAGGAGTTTACATCTATCAGAGAACAGTGGAGAGGGTTATCACTGCAGGTGTCCCTCACAGCTCACCAGGAAATACATCTGGACTTGGAAAGAAAAGCCTCATATTCTGTGGAGTCGGCGGAAGAGGGTGATGAAGAATCAGCGAGTGAAACCCTGAGTCTCCCCCACTAAAGGACACGGAAACTCTGGCATTAATTTCAGATGGGCAAGTGCTCCATTACAGGTGGGTTCAAAGCCAGGGAGGGAACTGAGCCCACCTATAATTTGGTTCTGACAGCACCTAAAATGAAAAGTCTTATCACTGTGTTTCAGTTCCTTAGTTTTTAGTTCGACATGAAGTATTTTCTATAGGGAGTGGGGATTAATTTTTGCACTCTACGCTGCTCATGGCTTGTGCACCTACAGAGGTTCCTACAGTTCCACTGCTCCTCAAAATCCTCAATCCCAGCCTTGCATTTTGTACACTGTAATCAATCACTTTTTATTTTCTCTAGGGAATCCCAGGGTTATACAACACAGCAGCAACTCCCGTGGCACTGAACACTTGCCTTCAAAACAATTTCTAAATCTTTGCATAAAACCAGAAGCAGAAATTTAACCTCTTCACAGGCACTTACTGCTACATCCTTAAAAGCTGCAAGGTAAGAATTCCAGACTCTATGATGCTTGAAAAGTTGCATCCCACAGGGAGAAAGGAGTTGGAGGGAAGCTGCCACAGAGCTCAGCATTTGCCAGTTAGTGACACAAAGAGCATCTGAGCAGCCAAAGTAGTTTCAGTACTTTAAAAAAAAGGGGGGGGGGGGGGGGGTGCGGCCGTGTGTCTGAAAAA